>CM034146.1:738198603-738303603 GCA_019776745.2 Taxus chinensis | reverse complement strand
TCGAACAAGATATTTACCTTCAAGAAGTTTCACCAATCCATATGTGTTACTTTTCCTTAAAAATGGTTATACGCTCCTTACATTGCATCTCCACATTCTTCCTTTCCTTTTACATCTTTAATAACTAGGGATCATTTATTTCTCTATTCCTGAAAATGTGAAATTTTCGAAACTTTTGAAATTTTTGCTAATTAAATCGCTCTGCTTCGTTGCATTTTCCTGTTTGTGTCAATATTCAAGTTGAAATTCCACCAGTAAGTCAATTGTCTGGATGTTTTAGTTCAAATCGCATGAATCGGTGTTTGAGGAACATGAGGAACTATTTCATTACTCCTTTTGTTCCCCACATCACCGCTTTTCTTGATTTCTCTACCTAAATCAGAATAATCGGGTATTGCTCAAACTGGAAAAACAGTTCTCAAATTCCCCATGATCACCAATCCTTCACATCTCACATCATTAGTCAGACAAATTGGTAAAATTGGGAACCGTGGGAACTGTGACCCCTGTTCCTCTAAGCTTTTGGTTCTCCGCATATCCACTCCATCTGAATCCCTCCTCCTAAATCAATGAAATCAGACATTGCGGGAACTTTAGGAACTCGTGGAACATCTCCTTCGGAACCCTCAGTTCCCCTCATAGCCAACTTATCTTCTTTACAATTAAAATGATTATTGTGTTTTCTGTCCAATCTCCCTAGCCCCAACTTATTCGATTTGAATGAAATAAGGTGGATTGTATGTTGTTACATGTTCCCACAGGATTCCAAACGCCTGAATTGTTGTTTTAGTGATTAAAATAGACTATCCAACCCCAAATATTATAAATTCCAGCACACTCGATTCATTTTCACATTTAATATAGACTTGTCCACTACCGTGTCGTGCCTCATCCCTCCTCCAACGTCAAAAGTAACATTTTGCTCATAGCTTCCTTACTTTTAAAACAATTTAAAAAATTCAAGTTTTGTTGAGACCATTTAGAAGGCGTCTTCATTTGGATCTCAGAGGTGAGTGGTTTTAGCCCTATTTTATATACTTCATTATTTTTTTGAGTTCTTGAGCACTTCCCCTCATATCCTCTTCAAAACTCATAAGATGGTTATTTTCCCCGAGTTCTTCCCAAACTCATCATGATGAAGTTTAAATATGTTTGATATGATCATATGTCATCCCTCGAGACATTTGTCCCTAAAATTGGTGATAGGGATGTAAAACATATGAATTTAGAGGATTTTGGACTAGAATAACTGATGATAACTATTAGCACAATGTATTAGGGATGGTGGGTTTGCTCATTCTTTTCGTTTTTGTACATCAGTCCAATGCACTGATATAGTCTTAGCTTGTGCCTCAATTTTTGATCCACAAACCAAGGAAATAAAATATCCTCAAGGACGAGTTATTGCTCAATTAGACGCTCACCATATTAACATGGCCTTGGGTATTCCTACCTTTAAAGACTCCAAAATCCTAACTAGGGTAGAATCCCAAAGGGAATATGAACATACTCCAGTAAAATAACAGAAAATGATTTCTAAATCTTTGTTAAGGGTCAAAAGGAAAGAGCCATACAAATTGCCCAAGAATCTCAACATAATTGGCTTCCTAGAGGAGTTATCTGATATGATAACATTACTTGCAAGAGTAATGGGTTTTCCCTAAACGTGAGAATTCCATGACTGGATAGGTTTCTATATGAACATAATTTGTGAAGGAACACAACACCTGAACTGGGGAGAAATAATTTGTGAAAAGTTAACCCAACAACTCACTCAAGTTCAGTGAAATAAGACATTCTATATGACCTCCTACCTGATGTATACTATAGCGGGATATAGAATATAAATTGGCTTAACACGTCAGGATAATAGGGTAAAAGCATATAATTGTGTCCCACTTTTTTGTACTTTTTTTACCTTCAACAAAATAGGTCTAACAACCAAAACTTGACCGAACACATAAAAAATGACCAAACATGTATTTTTAAGAGCTTCAATATACCAAGGTGTAGAGCATCCATAATTTACTTAATTTTCTTAAGTTTTTAAATATTTTTTCAAGATTTATTTACTATTTAGAATGATGTCTTTAGAATGTTTTTGATAAGATTACTTGAAGGGAATGTAACTAGTTTGGTATCTCAAGAGGCTAGACAATAAATTTCAGTGTATGGTAGTTTTCTCTTGTAATTCAGAAAATTCTACTACATCCAAACAGTTTTATTTGAGGGAGATCCATATAAGGTTATGATATATTGCAATGATAAAATAGTGTTGGTTGAGCTTTGTAGGTAATTCGATCTCCTTCATAGGACCTATAGAGAAAAAAATATTTCTGGTATACAATTTCCCATCACTTTGGGGAATCATACATGCAAAATAACCCTTGATGCCCGAAATGTTGAAAGGATCATTTATCCATTTAACTTTCATCCTTATCAGAAAAGGACTAATTTTGATAGTAAGAATTTCATTAGTAATAGTCTAATGTTTACTTACTACTAAACACCAACATTTTAACACTACATGGAGGGTTGTTTTTATGAGTTGAGGTTAGAAGAAGATCATATGGTAGGTTGTCATTCCAATAAATCAAATATTTCAAGCTATATGCAATACCTGAGGGAATGATAGATGATGGTTGAGATCCTTGTGATGTAGAATATATAAATTCCATATATTACACTCCCTTTCCCACCATTGATTGGTCACAAAATGAGAAGGATAATCCTAATGATCTAAACACCCCCATGCTCCTGAGTACAAGGAATTAGATTAACAGAAAAGTTAAGGAATTCAATGAGTCTCAGAAGATAGCTTCCTTTCAAGAAGCATCTTGTTCACAAAAGGATAACCCAACTCAGCAAACTCCTTCCTCCTCTCATCTATATTATGGAACTAAGGTTTACACTAATAAATATAAAACCAAAGAGGTAGAAAAGAAAGTAGGAACATCTATACAATAAGATGAGAAAGAGAAAACACAAGAATTGGTAAGTGGGTCAGCCCCTAAACAAGCACAACAACAAGATGAAGAAGATGTAGCTGAGAAGAAAAAGGATGAGCAAGAAGAATAAGAAGAAAATGATAAAGAGGAGGATGTTATTGAAATAGTTATACCTAATCAAAGGAAGAATGGTGTTCCACAGAAAAAATTGGATGTATAATAATTCCTTCTACTTCTTCCATTGTAACTTTCATTGTTGAGGTTTCAGTTTCCCAACCTCCAAGTTCTCATATTACTCTTGCATTGCCTCCTCCACCAGCATCTTCTAGAGATTCAATTACCTCGAGTTCAACCCATGGTACATAATAATAAGAGGAATGCTCACTCCCGAATTGAGGTTCCGAATTTTGATGTAGTAGTTTCCCTCCTTGGAACTTCTCCTCCTCCAAATAAAGTAAAGACTACTTTTCATCTAGTTTCAAATTCTATAGGACAAAAAAACCCAAAAATGTCTAGACCAAAGGAGGAAAAGAATTAAAAAGATATATCATTATCAGATGTGAGCTAACAAGAATATCCTTGGGTGAATCAACTTGAGAGGGAGAAGTACATAATCTTAGAGAAAATATCTCGAAGGTTATTGAGAGAGATTAAAAAGGAAATTAGATACAAGAGCAACTAGATGAGCAAGTACAAGTACTTGAATGTTTAATTAAGTCTTGTATTTTATCTGATAAGGCCCCGTTTGATCCAAATCCTCTATATACACTCCCACCCACTACTATTAGTGTTGGAATTGATTTGAAGGCAATAACTGAGATTCACAAACATACCACTTTCGGAAAAGCTTCAGAATCTTGGGTTGAGGGCATTCTTGTTTCTTTCTTTGATTTCATTTATGTGGCCTGAAAAATATATGACAATAATATCCTAGCTTATGATCAAAATAATTCAAATATTGATAGGATTCAAAAGGAACTTAAGGTGTGGGGTGATGTTATCCAAGACCTCCAAATCATGGCTCTCATAGATGAGAAAATCCTTCTTTTCGCGAAGATTTTTGATGAATCTAAGAGAAATTTATCCATAAATTAAACTTTCAATGAGGAATGGAGGATAAGATTCCTTGAAGAATCTTTAACTGAATTACAAAATGTAGTTCAAAAGAGAGAATCATTAAAAGTTGGGATCTTTACAGATTTATAATCCCTTCGCTACCAATTGGTCAAAAACAACTCATCAGAAAGAAAACATGTTGATCACATTAAAAGATATTTCAATGGAGTTGTCAAGGAGAATCTATTCAAATAAGAATTTTTCAATAAGGAAATAATGGAAGAATTTTCGTAACTTAATAATGCCATCATAGAGGAAGCAAAGGGACTTGCACAATATGGTGGAACAACAAATGAAATGAAGTCTTATTTTGGTAGTTGGGACTAATATTTCCAATATAATTGTGCCCAAAAACATAGAGATATCAACTAGAGTGATGTCAAATACTTCACATAAAACAAGATCAAATATACAAAAAAATTTATTTCCAAATACCTTGCAACGAACTCAATTGATTCACTTAAATTCTTCACTTTTATCTACAACCAAAAACCTAGTTATGAATAGAATCATGCAATATTGTTACTGATAAGATCTTATATTAAGTATTAAACCATTTATAGCTATGGGTATTAAGATATCTTGATCAGTAATGTGGTACAAATCAAGGAAGTTACACTTGTGATTTCAAAATGACAGTATTATAAAAAATTTGTATTTCTTGGTCCTTAACAAATCTTGAGAAATCAATTAATTTGGAATCTTATTGAATAAAACTGGTTTTAAAATATCCTTATTACCTTCCAATAGTTTATAAAACCATCCCCTAACTTCCTTTCATCCAAATTAATTAATATTCAACTCGAATTTGAATCCCCAGTAAACTATTTTCTTCCTCAAACTGTTTGAATTTTATGGTATTGATTACTCTTTATACGAGAAACTATTTTCTAAAAAAATTTGTGTGCCCCTCCTACGTGATTGGGTAGAGAAACTTTGAAAATTTGGAGAGATTTTAATTCATATTAGTGGATAAATCAGATGCCCTAGCTGGATCCCGCGTGTTGGAAAAATTTGTATAACTTCCTTATTAGAAATATTTATATTCCATGTAGTCATTTTTACCCTCATTACTAAAGAAATAAACCCCATGCACATCAGACTATCACCCAGCGGCACTGGGTGCTCACCCGAGGCATGCGCAGGATCCGAGTATCTCTTTTATGTGAGTTTAGTGGGAAACATCATCTATGATCCATGTTCAAGGGTTTTGAAAGGAGTAAAACATTAAAACATACAAGCATAATAGAGCTCAGAATGACTTCTAGATCCTTGTAGTCATTCTAGACAGAAAATGCTTAACAGATTGAATAACTTATAATAAAACAAAAAGAAGTTGTACAAGCCCTCATACTTAATTATAAACATAGATGGAAAAGAATTCTCAGAAAGATGTATGCATTAGAATCATCAATGTTCATATTCATTGTAAATTGGTAACCTCATTACATTCATGGAGCCATTACAAAATGTTATAGAGAAGCAAACCGCAGTCATGCATTATATCTGGACTCATATGACTAGGCTCATAAAATAAGTTTATAACCCCATACCCTCGATACATCCTTCCCTAAACACCACTACCCAACTAGCAGAGTTCTTGCAGTATTTCGGTAGAGCTCCACCCACTATCTGGTTATATCTTTCCTTCTGTAGGCACTTATATATATAGGCTTTCTGGACTGCCAACTCATCCTCCAACGTGGCTTCAGATCCAATGCCAAATGTCTGAATGTGGTCCTCCATGCGAGCATGTTCCTCCTGGCCTGAGCTTTCCACCTTTTACCATGATGAGATTTTAGAAGCTTCTACCATAGGCATGCTTCTTTATGGGCCACCATGTCACCAAGTTGGCACCTTATCTACTCCGCATGCGCAATCGGGTCATGTTTTTCACATGTTCTATGAAAATGCCCAAAATAGCTAAGTCTCGAACCCTTGGTTCTATCCATGTGCACGCACCACGGGCTTCCTTAAATCCTTCTCTAAGCCCTACCCTACACACTTTATCCTTGTGTGTGTTCCTTCAACTAGGTCTTGCATGCTTATGTGCCTTTTTGTACTTTAGCCAATATCTTAGGGGCCCAACATTACCCCACACTATGCACATATTCTGCTGTCCATGGGAACACTCATCTAGAGTAAGGAAAGAATATGGTGGACTTACACCATGGGATAAGAATAAGGGGATGAAAGAATATGGAAAAAGAATGTGAAATGAAGGAATCACTACAAAAGGCTAGGAAAATCCTTTTGCAAGTCAGCCTCCAACTTATTCCAGGCATCAGCTTCGTTATGCGCTTTCTAACAGAGGTCACCAACCAGGGTTCTCACCTCATCAAAACGTAGCCCATTTCCTTGTGTGCTTATGGTGTTGGCAATTTTCTCTAACTCTTTGCCCACATCATCTAGCGCATCCATTCTCTACGTAATCTGTGGGTACAGTTCCTTCAGTTCTAGTTTTTAATTGAACCCCTTAAGGCTTCAATGGCTTCAGAATTTTCTTTCGACCTCAACATAGGATTCTATCCCTTTCTACCCTATTCCCTTTATTCTTTTCCTGGAACTCTTTGAGTTCTGCTTCATGAGTGGCGACCAAGATGCCTACCACTTTGTCTGTATCTGCGTAATTGTCATATACAGCCTCAGCAGTCTGGGAAGTGACTTTTATATTAGAAAGAACCTTGTTGTACTCTGCTATGAATGCCACGACCTTAAATTTATCTTCCTTCTCCAAGTGCGCGGCCACTTATTCTATAGATTCCAAGGCTAATGGCTGCCTTTCCATGGTGAGGACTCTTGTTAAATCCTCTAGGCATCCTAAAGCATATCCATACTTCTATGCACGGAGGGTGCTAGGTTCGGATGCTTCAATACTATAGCATTATTTATAGCCTACACCTTTTTTTATACCGTGCCCACCTTGGCCTTCTCATCTTTAAGCTCACTCTGCAACTGGGCATTGATTATTTTCTCTTGACTAAGCTCCTTGGCCCTTGTAGCTAGTTCTTGCTCTTTCTTCTTCAGGTCCTCCTCCAGATCTTTGTTTCTATCATTCTACCCAAAGAGTCTTGCCTCGATTTCAACAGAGACCTTGTTCAACGTGCGTTACACAGCTGTTCATCTGAGAGCTGCTGAGCATTCACCACGAGGTTGTCTTCTTTTACTCTTTGCAATTTTATTATTGCCCCGTGGCTTACCTCAAATTCTGGTTCATCAAGATAGGACTCAATTTCCCATGAGATCATCTTCATCGTCCATGGGTATGCAGCCTCCTTTTCAAAAGATAACATGGCTGCAAGCTCTTCTTCTGGAATCGTGCATTGGAACCATGCACATGAAACACTTTGTTGGGGTCATCAATGTTTCCCATCCCTGGACTCTCCTCCCCTGCGTGCTTTCCTCCCATGTGCACGTGCCCTTAGGAATACTTACAGTTAAAATGGGGCCTCTAGTGCTGTTTTGGTCCCTTTCTACACTCTCCTCATTTTCTTCATCCAACACTGGCTCAGTGTTGTGTTCCAACTTCTCCTCCTCCAAGGTCTCAATGGCCTTTGTTTCTTCTCTCTCTGCCACCTTAGGTTGTTATCCAAAATGAGCCCCCTGCTTATTTTTTCTAACTTGCCTTCATTCTTTCCTTCCTTGTTCTTAAACTTAAATTTTTACATATTTCAAGCACTCAAAGGATTCTAGAAATGGCTTCATCAAATAGGATTTTTCTTCCCCTTTCCAGAAAGGTAAAATTTTCCTCCTAACTCCAAATATTTTGAAAGTTATGGCTTGGCAGAGTTTTTTGGGGAAATTTTCCCTTAACAGGCCCACATCCAATGAGAAGATGCCACGTGGTGGCATGGAGGTCGGGCTGGCGGAGCGAAGTTGAAAAATTCACCAAAGTGGGCAAAGGGTGCAAAGGAAAAAACTTGGCCCACAAGCCTGCAGAGGAGGATGGAGAAAAGTTTAGAAGGCCCGCCGACCAATCAGAGGACACCACGTGTCCTGTCAGCGGTGAGAATCAGGGGTGCGGAGGAAATTTTGGTTTTTTTCCAAAATTGCAAATGGTGCAAAGGAAAAATGTTGAAGTGACGTGTCCAAACCCATGGGTGGGGGATGAACTAGGAAGCGACATGTGGTAGCGGAGCGGCAGAGCACGGGGAAATTTTGGGAAATTTTCCCAATGAATAATCAAAGTGAAAAAGGCAAGGTTTGAGCCTGCTTTTCCATCAGCTAATGGGAAAGTGACATGTGTCAGCGGAGCAGTGGGGCACGGGGAATTTTTTGGAAATTTTCCCAAATTCAAAAAATGGAAAATTTTCAAGTTTCGGCCCGCCAACCCGAATTTTGCCCTAAAATTGCCATTTTTGCCCTAAATCTTCATAGGGGCATATACATTCGATCCCGAGCTCAGATTTTCATGTTCTTTATATCATTGGAAAGATGTTGAAATCCTCTACATGGTGGAATATTCAATTTTGATTTTTGATGGATATTTGTAGGAGTAAAAATGGAAAAACTGTATCTGGCATGCAAAAAACACAGAAAATGACTCCAACCACCAAAATTAATGAAGTATGGGCCTTGCTCTGTAAAGCAATGTACTTCGAAGTATGGGATTTTTTATGGAAACCCATCATTTTTCAAGCCCATTAGATGAATCTTGTCAGTGGTTGAAATCCCAAATCAATTTTCCCACGTTTTCTCCTTTCGTTCCATTCTACTTGATGGTTAAAAGCCAATTTTGGCTCATTTGTAATGTTTTGTTCATCACTCTTCTCTACCTCTCCCTTCTTTTCTTCCCCAGGGTCAAAAATGGAGTTTGAACCTCCTCCCTTGCTCTGTAATGGTTTTTTTTCCTCTTACCAGTGAAATGATGTTTTGTGCAAACTTCTGGAGCAATTAAAAACGTGTTTTGTGATGCATTTGTCCATCCTTACTCATTTTTGCTTGTTTTCTTCTTGCCTCTCTTCATTGCAACTATGTGTGCATGTTTGAATGTCTATTATAGGTTTTGGGGCTGTGTTCATGGAGTTTTGGAACATTTTTTGTGTGAAATCCATCCTTGGTTTTGTGATGCACTTGTCCATCCTTTCCATTTCTCACCTCTCTTTATTTCCATGGCAGTTTTGATAGATGTTCAAAATTTTCCTTCTCTGGTGTATCACCGTTTTAGTGTAGGCTATGTTTTTCCCTCTTTTCTCTCTCTCTTTGTCTCCTTGGCATAGTTAGATTAGGATTATATTAGCTTTCCTGCACTGGAATAGCTTGTGGCAGGTAGTTTAGGAAGAGGAACCAACCTTCTCTAGAGATCTTTCCCCATTTGCAAAGGTCCCACACTTTGGGAAAGCTCAATGTTGTGCATTCACAAAAAATGACATTGCCTTAGAAAAGTAGATCCATAGGTCATTTTGGGGGTGCTGTGAATTTTCACTAATAGTTTTGGCATGCCCGGTGGGACCTTAGAGGTCTTCCACTTCATCTTTTGTAGGTTGGTGTGTTCCTGTGAAGATTTCAGCCTTTGGAGGAAATTGCAAACACATCTGGTGACTCCATCTGGTAAACAACCCATCTTTAAAGTTGCAGACCTTCCTTTTCATTCATTTTCATTCATTTTTCATCCATTCTCCCTTCCATCTTCTTTCATCCCATGAAGTTGTGCAATCATGACTTCATTTCCATCATGGAATTCACATTTACAACAGCAGTGCCATCTAAATCCACCTCCAACATGATTTACAACTCCTTCAAATCAGTATTTTGAGTAGATTCAAGATCAGCATGCATACCCATATGAGCAGCAATGCCAAAATCAGTTTGGTTATGGTACTTTCCAAGAGCAGGGGTATGCATACAATGAAGACAATCAAATGCAAGATGATGATTTGTTGGAGAAAATCCAAAAAATGGAGATTGGCATGGTGCAATCCAAGGCTTAAGCACAAATGAAAGCATTTGGAATCAGTTGTGGAGCACCTTGTCCATGGGTGGGACCTTTTCCAAGCCATTAAAACCCTCAAGAGAAGCTTGACTTCATGATTACAATGCTACCATTACTTGCAAAGTGGACTGAGGGAATAGAGGTGTATGAGAGGAGTATTCAACAACCTTGTCAATGGGTAAGCACACCATCTCATACTCTTTCTTTTCCTCTTTCTCAATCTATATCATTTCAGCAGTGTCAAGCTTCAAGTTTCCCATATGCTGCCCCAAATGTGTATCCCATTTCTCCATCTCCTAGTCTTCCACCTCATCTCAATTCTTCTATCCTTTTCCCTTCCAAATCCAAATCCCCTCCACAAGAGCAAAAAGAAATACCTTCCACTCCAAGGAAACAAGAAGTTTCATCTCTTCTACCACCACAAACAAATGAAAAAATGTTTTAGTCACAACCCACCCCTCCTCTTGCATTCCCAAATCCATGTTGGGAAGAAAAAATTGTAAAAATCAGTCATAAAGGACAGCAAGAGGAAGAACTAAGAAAATAAGAAATGATTAAGAGCTTAGTAAGTTTGGCTCTTAGATATGGGATTGAGAAAATTCCTTTGTTGGTGAAGCTTACAGAGGAGGAAAAGGTTGAAGAACAAGTGGTGGTTAGGACTGATTTTGTTGCAACAGAAGAAGAGCAAAAAGAAGAGGTAGATCAGCAATCAATTTTCTTATAATGTAGTGTCCATGTTGGCACTCTACTTGAAGAAGATGTTGATCCAATTCAAGTTGCACAATCAGCCATGGAAGAGGAAAGCTCTAAAAGAGATCTTGTAGCCCCAACTTGTCCTCTAGAGCAGCAGATTGAAGAGTTTGACTTGACAAACTTCATGCTAGAGGAAGAGGTCAATCAAGAGCAAGATTTCCTTCAAGCAGCAGAGGAAGGAGAAGCTGCTCCAAATCCAAAAGAAGAGGAGCACATTCCAGTTGTGAGGGAGAAAAGTGTAGATCCAAAAGTCTTTGAGCACAAAGCAGGCTATAGAAGAACCTTCAGTTCTTCTTTCTACTTCATCTTTCTCGAGTTCTAGTGATGAAGAAGAGTTTGATCTCTCAAAATCAATGTTGGAGGATGAAATAAACCATGGTGATGAAGTTACAGATCAAGAGAACACCATGGGAGAGGTTGAACATTTGCAGCAGGACAACAATGAGGCAGTTTATCTGTCAGATTTGGAGGACTGTTTTGATGAAGAGGAACCAGTTAAAATCACACCATTTTCTCCTTCATCATCCACGTTCCAAACACTCGAGCCTGTTGTCATGGAGGAGAAATTTCATTTGTAGCAGCCTGCATCTTATAACAGCTCTTTGGAATCAAGATTAGAATATTTAAATCTTCCATGTTCTTCATTAGAGGAAGGAAAACAACAGAAGAGTTCCATCATTTCTTCCACACCATCCATTCAAGAAGGTCTACAAGAAGACTCCATTTTTGGAGTTGAAAATCAGAGCTATGGGCATATCAAATGGATCAGACCTTGCCCAATAAGGTATTTGGCTTCATTGGAGCCAAAGGAGAAGTCACAACCAGTCATGCTTGCTTCTAAGCATGAGGATGAGCTACAAAGTACCAAGGATCAGCTTTCATACCTCTTCAATCCAAATGCAGAGCAACTAAAAGAGGTATTCAATTTGATTTTAGCTGACACCTTGCTAATTTGGGTAGAAGGACAACTTCTTGTTGATTTTCCACTCATCCAAGCAGCTATACTCAGCTCCAAATCATTTGCATGGCTGCCAATTTTGAAGAAAGGAAGCTATTTTGCACAACTAGTTGTAGGGTTTGTTTAGCCCATATTTGCTTCCAGTTAGAGTAGAGTAGGTAGGTTTGCTTTCAGCAAAAGAAAATTCTTGTGCACACTCTACATGTTCCATTTGGAGCATGTATTATTTTTAGTTTTTTACATAGTTGTTTGGTGTTGTTTTGGTTGCTCTTGCACAGTCCATTTCAGTAGGTTTTGGTGAGGATCAGTTTCCGTTGAGTGGGTTTCCAAGTGGCTCAGAGGTCATATTTTCATAGTTCATATCAGAATTGGTTATCAGGCTTGACTTCATGCCCAATGGATGCTTCAAAGGCCACTGATCATTCATCTCACAGGCAGATGACCCCTGAGAGTCACCAAATTGTATCCAAAATGAGCCCCCTGCTTATTTTGGCTAACTTTCCTTCATTCTTTCTTTGTGCTTCAACTTCAATTTTTACACATTGTAAGCACTCAAAGGATTCTGGAAATGGCTTCATCAGATAGGATTTTTCTTTCCCTTTCCAGAAAGGTAAAATTTTCCTCCTAACTCCAAATATTTTGAAAGTTATGGCTCGGTGGAGTTTTTTGTTAAAATTTTCCCTTGACAAGTCCGCATCCAATGAGAAGATACCATGTAGTGGCAGAGGTCGGGCTGGTAGAGTGAAGTTACAAGATTCACTGAAGTGGGTAAAGGGTGCAAAGGAAAAAACTAGCCCACAGGCCTGTGAAGGAGGATGGAGAAAAGTTTAGAAGGCCCGCAGACCAAACAGAGGACGCCGCGTGTCCTTTCAGCGGTGGGAATCAGAGACGCGGAGGAAATTTTGGTTTTTTACCAAAATTGCAAAAAGTGCAAAGGTAAATGTTGAAGCGCAAACCCGTAGGTGAACCAAGAAGTGACATGTCGCAACGGAGTGCAGGGAAATTTTGGGAAATTTTCCCAATGAAAAATCAAAGTGAAAAAGGTGAGGTTTGATCCCGTGTTTCCATCAGCTAATGGGAAAGTGACATGTGGCAAAAGAGTGGCGGGGCACATGGAAATTTTCAGAAATTTTACAAAATTCAAAAAATGGAAAATTTTCAAGTTTTGGCCTGCCAACCCGAATTTTGCACTAAAATTGCCATTTTTGCCCTAAATCTTCATAGGGGCATAACTTTCAATCCCGAGCTAGGATTTTCACGTTCTTTATATCATTGGAAAGATGTTGAAATCCTCTACACAATGGAATATTAAATGTTGATTTTTGATGGATATTTATGGGAGGAAAATTGAAAAACATATCTGGCATGCAAAAAACACAAAAAACGACTCCAACCACCAAAATTAATGAAGTATGGGCCTCTGTTTTGCTCTGTAAAGAAATGTACTTCGAAGTATGGGATTTTTTATGGAAACCCATCATTTTTCAGGCACATTAGATGAATCTTGTTGATGGTTGAAGTCCCAAATCAATTTTCCCACATTTTCTCCTTTCTTCCATTCTGCTCAATGGTTAAAAGCCAATTTTTGCTCATTTGTAACGTTTTGTTCATCATTCTTCTTTACCTCTCCCTTCTATTTTTCCTCGGGGTCAAAAATGGAGTTTGAACCTCCTCCCTTGCTCTGTAATGGTTTTTTTTGCCTCTTACCAGTGAAATGATGTTTTGTGTAAACTTCTGGAGCAATTAAAAACGTGTTTTGTGATGCATTTGTCCATCCTTGCTCGTTTTTGCTTGTTTTCTTCTTGTCTCTCTTAATTGCAGGTATTTGTGCATGTTTGAATGTCTATTGCAGGTTTTGGGGCTGTGTTCATGGATTTTTGGAACATTTTTTTTGTGTGAAATCCATCCTTGGTTTTGTGATGCACTTGTCTATCCTTTCCATTGCTCACCTCTCTTTGTTTCCATGGCAGTTTTGATAGATGTTCAAAATTTTCCTTCTCTGGTGTATCACCATTTTAGTGTAGGCTCTATTTTTCCCTCTTTTCTCTCTCTCTATCTCCTTGGCACAGTTAGATTAGGATTAGATTAGCTTTCCTGCACTGGAATAGCTTTTGGCTGGTATTTTAGGAAGAAGAAATAGCCTTTTCTGGAGAGCTTTCCCCATTTGCAAAGGTCCCACACTTTGGGAAAGCTCAATGTTGTGCATTCACACCAAATTACATTTCCTTAGAAAAGTAGATCCATAGGTCATTTTGGGGGAGCTGTGAATTTTCACTAACATTATATGTTCCACCGTAAGGCTTGGAGCCTTCTGTGTCTACATGTCATCTTCCTCACTTCTCATGTCTTGGGCACCTCTCCCTTCCTGGGTATCCTTGCGTCGCATGAAGAATAACCCCTAGTCCTCTACTCTTCCTTCTTCATCTGAATCATGTATGTTGAAAAAAGATGGCCCTTGTTCCTTTTCTAGCTCATCTTCCCCACTAACCTCTTCTTTTCCATCTTCTTCTTCACCTATGTGCTTGTCCAAACTTCCAATATCTTCTGAGGCGGTCTCCTCTTCTAGCCTCTGCTTCTTCCTAACCAGGGATTCCGGTGTAGGTGACTCTGTTTCTTCTTCTCTCGAGAACTCCTTGTCTGATGGATTTTTTGGCTCTGGAGTCTTTTTCCTTGACTAAGGTCCTCTTCTTGCGTGAATACATGCTTGTCCTAGCACTTATCATAGGGGAGCCTATTACCTGTGTTTCCCCAACACTTGGTATTTTCCTCTCTGGCTCCTTTTCCACCTGCTTGGGTGCGGGTCTCTTCCTGCCAGTTGGATCCTCAAACAAAGATACCTCGTTTTCCAAATATGTGCCCTTCTCCGATTAGGGCCTTATGCGAAGGTACACGTGCGCCACAGATCCTCCTATAATGGGCTGAGTCATGTGCTTTATCATTTACAACTCATGCAATACATACCTTTCCACGTACGCACACTTTGCAAGGTAGACCAATCCTTTGTGCATTCCCTTGTGCTCCTGGTCCAAATTACCAAGATCAATCTTCAGCTTCTTGGACTCTTTAAACCTATTTACTCCCACTTGAAAATATTGAGCTATGAAGGAAAAGGGGAGCTTGCACCATGGGCTCCATGTTTCATCCATCAGTTTGACCCTACCCAAGTAGTTATTCTAGCACACAGCAAATTCTGCTTCTCCTTTGGTGGATATTGGTAGTTGTTCGGGAATTCTCCATTCTACCCCGAATGCGTTCCTTAGGTGCGTATACCATTTCTCCAGGCGCGTCTTGTGTACAGTTTTCATGGAGTCACATGTGTATTTTTCAAATCTTTTTTCAGGTGAAGGGTCCTCAGTGGGGTACTCCCATATGATTTTGTGTGATGCGTCAGATACTCCAATCTCTGAAATAACATGATTTTTTAGTAGGACATTACCGAATAGGATCCTGTCACCTTCCTTCACGAAGCTGAAAATCTCATCCATGATGAACATGCAAACAAGTTATAGATGGTGCCCTCTGAGATTTTCCTACAAACATTCAACCATGGTTTATTGACCTAGGTCCATCTCTCTTGTCCATTTAACTTGGTCACCAGATGTGCGGCCATTTTCATTACTAGGTCCTTGATGTCTGTGATATCATAATATCTTGACCCCTTTTTATACGCATAAGTAGCGAGTATTCTCCTTAATTGCCTCTTTATCACCTAGGTCATCTTCCAAAATGTCTCCTTCACAGATAAGGCCTGTGAAATGTGAGATGAGTTGAGGGGTAATGCGCATCTTGTGCTCCGTGAAATGGAAGTAGTCCTCATGCACACATGACATCAGCCATTGATAGAGGCGCTTAGGCTTCCCAAAGTAAGGCAACTCAAAGAGTTACAATAGCCCTTCCTTTTCCAACTTGACCTTCACATCATTGTTATAGATGGGAAAGCCCTCTGGTGTCCTTCTATTTGTTAGGTGCACTAGCTCTAGTGACATCTCCTTCTCGATTGTGCTCGTATGATGATTATAGTCATTTACAGATATATCCTTATATGGGACTCCCACTCCTTCCCTAGCATTACTCCATCTGGGTACTACATTTCTACATACCACTCTTCATTTGTATGTGCGTCGGTTTCTTGTTGTTTTCCCTTAACCTTCTTGGGTGTGCTGATTGGTTTCTTGGGTGCCATTGTCTAGGTTCGCTTCGTACTTTAATCACTTCGTGTAACTCTGTTCTTCCACTCTTTCCCACCTTAGATCTCAAATTTACGAAGAAAATTCCTTAAACCCATGCCTTATTTATTCAAACCCTAGCTGGGATAATCCCTTAACAAGACAACGCCTTCTCACAACTCTTTTATGCCCATGAAATCCCTCTTTTTCTGGATCATAGATCCAAACTAGTCACCCACGCTCAATCTCTTTAAATTTTTTCTTCACACGGATCATTTTTTGGAAGCCCTAGTTTGTGAAAATGCAAAAATGTGCTTCTTTCTCCTTATACACAAAGTGAATAATGAAGTTCCTTGACCCTCTATTTATAGTTCTTCCCTTTTTAAGCATTAAATGATACTTCACCTATCACCACACTTTTTACATTAAATGCATATTTTTCAAACAAAGTCCAACTTTAATGCTTTAACTCACACACCCGACCCTGCGCGGGTAGTCTTCCAACTTTCTCATGCATAACCAATCCATCTAGAAAGGAGACTCTTGCACGTGCGTCACCAGCGCTGAAGGCACTTCTTCTATCCTAATTTTTTCTCTCGCCTACCTCATTTTCCTTATGTGCTTTTTCCCCCTTTATACGTGGGATCTAAGAGTAGCCTTATCTTGACACCAATCATCCTTTTCCATCTTTTCTTTCCACGCACCTCTTTCAACAAGGCCATTCAACTGATATTTTCAACACAACTTCCTTGGCACTTTACCCATGCTCTCCTTCACATTACTCCACCCCACACTAAAATGATGTGCGGTCCTCTGCGCACTCAAAAATCCTCAAAGAGTAATAAGGGTTACCGACACCTAAGGCACAAATAAACAACAACACAAAAGGGAAACACAAGAAAATAAAAGCATATTCTAAACTAGCTGGAAAAATTGCCTTATTTATAAACACCAAGAAGACTTATTTATAGTAGGGCTTCAACCTACTCCCATTGAAGTGTCCAAGCAATTTCATTCCATCTAGCGCTTGTAACTAGCACACACCCGAGTCAAGGATGTATGAGATTTTATAGGGACCTAACCAATGCACCTTCAACTTCTCAGGATGGCACAGAAACTTAGAATCATATAGTAAGACCATCTGCCCAACCTCAAACTTCTTGTTTCTGATGTGGCGATCATGCCATGCGTTTTGCTTTTCTTTTTCTATTGTTTGGCTCCACCTGGTGAGTGATCATCTCTCATCCAACTTCATTAGTTTGTCAATTCTTTCTTCCAACGCTTTCTCATCAGCCAGCTCTCCTGCGCGTGCTATTCGCAGAGAAGGTAACATGAATTCATCTAGTAGAATGACTTCCGCACCAAACACCAATTGAAATGGTGTGGATTTATTCAATCTTTTATAAGTTTTCCTGTAAGCCCATAATACGGATGATACCTTTTCATCCTAATCTTGTCTTCCGAAATCACAAATTTTGGTCAGGGTATGACTCAGTATTTTTTTAAATGCTTCTCACGATTCCATTTTCTTGTGGGTGATAAGGGGTAGTCTTGTGATGAGCTACCATGAATTCTGCTAACAGGATCCTCACGGTCTCATTTAAGAAATGTGTACCCTATCGCTGGTTAAAATTAAAGGGCATCCATACCTTGTGATAATGTTCTCCCACAAAAATCTTGCCATTGTGGCTACTGTGTAGTCTTTAGTTGGGGCTACCTCTTCCCACCTTGTCAAATAATCCATGCAAGTGATTACATAGCAGTGATCTGGTCCTACTCGTTGCTGGTGTAATAGGGCCTCCAAAGTCTATTGCCCATTTCTCAAAAGGTTCAGTGCTAGGGATAGGGTGCAAAGGCATTTCATCTCTCTTTCCTAGCTTTCCATTGCGTTGACAATGGTCACACGCTTTACAATAGTCTTTGCAATCCTTATACAGAGTTTCCCACCATAATCTTGCCATCAAAATATTATGCATGGTGGTGTTACCTGCATAATGTCCACCCGCACTTCCTCCATGTGATTCCTCTATGATGGCGAGGTCACTCATGCTCTAGTACACATCTACGCAAAACTTCATCATGCCCTAACTTGTATAAGTCCCCACTGATCAACATGTAGGGCATGCGGCACGTATAGCTAGTTTCTTTCTTTCTAATGCCTTCATCCCTTCCGGCACCACACCTTCTTTTAGGAATACCGCAATCTCCTCCAAGTCCGAGGGCACGCGCCGCAACCTAAATAGTTACGTTTCTGGCATAGCCTCTTCAATACTTTGCATGTCCTCCCCTGAATCAATCCTTGACAGATGATCAGGTCCACAATTACTTTTTCCAGGCTTCACAACTACCGTAAACTCAAACTCTTGAAATAATAGACACCCACCGACATATGCGCCCTTGTAGAATGGGCTTGTTCACTAAGTACATTAATGCCATGTGGTCGGTGTAGAATACAAAGGGTGTTGCCAGAAGATATTATCTGAATTTGAAAAGTGAATAGATCATTGACAATGCCTTGTGCTCAATCGTGGTGTAGATTTTACTCTGTTGGGTCAACTTCCTGCTTGCAAAACATAGAGGATGATCAACAATTCCTTCACCCAGTTGTACAAGCACTGCTCTAATGGCGGTTCCTGAGGAATCTACATGAACATGGAAGGGCTTATCCCAAGAGGGAAAACGTAATATAGGCACGGTGACAAGTTCTATACTTTAATGTGTCAAATGCCTTCTGTTGCATCTCTCCCCAGTGGAAGGCACTTTTGTGTCTAAGCAGTTCTTCTAGAGGCATGGCTATCTCGACATACCCCTTGATGAATTTTCTGTAATAACGTATATGCCCAAGAAATCTGCACACTGCACTTTGGCTAGTAGGTTCCCCCAATCCCATAATAACTACAACCATGGTAGGATCTACTAGCAAGCCCTCCTTGCATATTATGTGCCCCAATAAAGTCCCAAAGGGTGTAGCAAAGACACACTTTTTAATGTTGAGATATATCCTTAACTACCGACATCTCTCAAACATCAGCCTCAAATTATCACAGTGGTCTTTCACTAGCCCATACACTATCCAATCATCCAGATAAACTTGAAGGAATTTATGGATGAAGTCCTAGAACACCTGAACCACTATGCACGAAAAATAGCAGGTGCATTCTTCAACCCAAAGGGCATGACCGTGTATGCAAAACTTCCCCATTCAGTGGCGAAATTTGTCTTCTCTTGGTCTTCCTTTGCAATCCGGACTTAGTGGTACCCCCGAAAATCCATCCGTAAAGGAATAGATTTCTCACCCAGTGACTCCCTCTAAAATTTCTTCAGTGAAGGGGTTGGAAAAGGATCGATGACACAAACCACATTCAGCTCCCTATAATCCACACATATCCTAATACTCCCATCCTTCTTGATGCTTATCACCATCAGACTTATTCATTTCGATTCTTTGGCAACTTCAATGATTCTAGAAGCTATCATGTTTTCTATCTCTTCCTTTACCTTTATGTGCAAATTGGGATTCATCTGGTAGGGTCTCTTCCTAACCAGGCATGCACCATCCTTCAGCTTTATCCTCATCTCCCCCAAGGAATGGTGGACACCTTTGAGCTCATGGTACCTCACATGGGAATAAATCCTCAAATTCATGTAAAAGATCTATGATCTTAGAGACTTCCTTCTTCGACCAATAATCTCCAATGATAGATTCCTTAGGTTCTTCTTCTGAGCCAATGTTAACCTTCTTTGTCTTTAAAGGCTCATGGTAGGCATGCACATAAGCATCAGCATTGTCCACTACATTACGTGTCCCTAAAAAATTGTTAACATCCAAGCTCTTTGCTTCCTCCCAATCAATAACATATACTAATTTCCCTTTCTCCTTTTCCAAGCACGCATGCTCAAGCTGGATATCTTCTACTTCTTCTTTTTTCTTCAAAGCATGCCTCCAAACCTAGTCCACCTAACAGTTCCAACAACCTATCTTCTATCATGGCACTATCCCCCATGGTAAGGTGCTTAACAAATTGTAATGCCTTATCAACTAATGGCTTGGTACTTCGGTACTCAAACATTTGAATGAGGTCATCTGATAACTCTTTCCAGTTTTTTGTTTGGTGGTGTGTCTCAGAATGTATGTACCATGTGCACGTAACCCTATAGTGTAGAATACAACTTGTGCACCCAAAGGGATGGTGGAAAAGCTTCTGTGCACCTTCTCTCTAGACCTTCTCATAATCTTGGATGTGGAAAGAGGCGGGTTCCTTACCATGGTAGTCCTTGATGGTGGTGGGCATGTTGCTTCTAGAAAACCTGAAAGAGAGAGAAATTCTCACCTCATGCCATTCCAAAAGGCTCTCCTAATGTGTAGCCCACCATTGTGTCACTGTGCTGAGTAGGACATAACTTAACATCCCCCTCTATTACTTCTCCTCCTTCCACTGAGCTTCCATCTCCTATAAAAATATCTTAGGGAAGGCCCCTCCTAAATACTTAGGTAATTTTTTTCCTCCTAGGCACCTGGACCGTATGCGCCTTTGTTAATTTTGTTACCGATCCTCTCAAATTCCATCCGATCAATTCATAAGTCCCATGCACCCAATTATCACATGCTAGGCTGGTGGTGTCACTTACTAACTGAGCATCCTCAAACTAGATAACTCTGTCGGTAGGAATGGATTATCTCTGGATCCCTAATTGAGCACACATATATCCTATCCAGGACTTCTTTCCCCAAAGGTTCAGTATAGGGTGTTGAATTCCCATCAGGAAAGGGTATAATAACCCGCTCCTCCTTATTTTCAAAACTAATGTACCCCTTGTTAAACCGAAGGTCATCATTGTTCTTGTAACAACCATGGGTGCCCAAGTAGTGCTGGGAAATTGTCTACCTCAGTGAGCACCAAGACTTTGAAGTCCCCAGTAAACTTAGCTCCCTGGATAGTGATAGTTTAATCCCTTAAGACACCAATGGGCATCGCCTTCATTTTTTTTCCATATACAACACATTCGAAGATGGTTGTAATGCAGGCCTTCCCATCTGATGCCAAGCATCCAATGTGAGAACATTGACCTTCGTGCCTTTGTCAATGAGGATATTACTAAGGAGCCATCCATCTATGACTGCATCCAATGTGATCTCTTTGTCATAGTCAAGGCTATGAGGGGGAAGGTTTGCATGCAGGATTTGTCTCTTGTACTCTTCTCTGGTGCATGGTATCTTCTCCCTCAACCATGCTCCTAGCAAGGGAATAACATTCTCTTGCCTTAGCATTTTACATACTTCCTTGACCTCATCCAAGTCATCTTTTGGCACCTCGACCTTCCTCCTTTGTTCCTCCCTCCTAGACTACTCCTTTAGGCACTAGATTTCTCCTTGTAAACTCTGAATGACATCCATGGTATCTTGATATACTTCCTTTTGATGTGTGGGGTCTGGGTACTTCCCATGAACTACTTCCTCTCTTGAAACTAGGGTCCTCTACCTTGGTATTTCCTTTACACGTGCAAGCCTCTACTCTTGTTGTTACTAAAATAGGTTCTAAGCCTACATCACGTGTCACCCGTGGCATCCATTGTGTGTCTGTCTTCTTGATGCTTACCATTTCATTTCCCTTGTCTTTCCATTTCTACTGATTCATGTGCTCAAACAACTCCGGGCATTCCTCATACTTGTGCTTCTTTCCGCACCATGAGCACTACAATAGGTCTGGGCACTCCCATTTATAATGTTCTGTAGACCCACAATTAAAATAGGTTCCACGTGGGAACTCACTCCTTCCTCATCCGTAGTTACCACAACGACATAATCCTCTGCAAAATACCCTTCCACATGTGCCACCATCTACGCACTCCTCATAGTGGCGATCATCACCCTTAGAACTACTAGAAATGCTGGTTTCGCACACCCCATGATCAATGGCCTCATGGATCTGATCAATGAGCCTACAGTCCTTAGTATCATGGGTTGTAGAAGTGCAAATTTTACAGTAGTAAGACACATTCTTCCATATTACGTGTTGTAACAAAGGGCATCTACTTGCATCATGGTCCCCATGAAAATTTTTGTAGTCTACTGTCACAGCGCGTACTACCCTCCGGGGAAAACTACCCTTGACATGCCCCTCTACTTCACAATCTGTGCACCATAAACCACTGCGCAGTCTCATGGGCTGTGTTTACGTGGATAATTTCTCCAACTTCTTAGCCATAAAAACAATTTGAGCCTCTAGGAATGGGCTAACTCTAGTATCAACACTACCAATAGCCTCAGTGCGTGTAGAGTATCTTCCAACGCTTCGCGTGGATCTGTGAACATTTTATGAGATAAGGCCCTTCTAAAAGGGGTGATCAATCCCCCAAAAAACCACTGAGCATGTTGTGAAGGGTGAATATCATATGATAACTTAGACAAGAGAGTTTTAGAACACGCATCCTACTCCTGCACACTCTCTACCATTCCCTATTGAATTTCCTTCAAGGCATTGATGCTCTTATGTTCAAACTCAAGGATGTGAAATTATGCCAAGAAGGCATTCTTTAAAGCAGTTTAATCCACCACCATTTTATGGGGGTCATATTTCCTATACCAACTATGCACGTGCCCCTACAACATTGTTACAAATTGACATCCCCTTTGCATGCCATAGTAGCTCAGATTTGTGAACATGCTCCATAACATCCTCAATACCTCTATAATATGGAAAGTGTAACAACATCTCAAAAAAGACCTGAGAGGGTGGTTAGGGCCCTTGTCCTTCTAAGCCAAAGCCTTGGTTTCCTCTAGTATTTCCTTCGCTGACAGTCCTACCAAGTCATGTGCCTCCTGAGCCACCAGATCCACCAAAAACACTATGTCCACAAGTCCTGTAGTAGTCGTGCTCAGTGTCCCCAAGGTTCTGCTGAACTGTGTGCCGACAGTCTGTGATAATTCTCCACTACCACTATTATACCTCACACCACTCCCAGATGTGAAACCAAAGGATTGTATACTTTCTCCTTGTCCAAAGACTCCTTCGAATAATGGGATATGTGTAGCCATAGAAGTGGGGACTAAAAAATTATACCTCGTAGGCACAGATTTGTCACTTCCACTGATTCTAACTGGGTCAATGATATTCATTCCTTGTTCTGAAAAACCAAGTGCCAGGGTTTGGTCACTGGATGGGTTCATATATGTGCCAATGACTCTTCTTTCTCCACATGATGAACTCTCATCAGAAGCTGAAGGGGTCTCTCTTACGCATTTGCTAAGATGTGGTAGCACAGACTATTCAAGTTCCACGTCCTCCACATGAACCTCAACTCCTTCCCGCAACGTCTGTCTCCATAGATCCATCACACTTGCAGCCTCATGTCATTTAGCAATCTCCCTTTCACATGCTTCACTATACTTGAACGATATGTCCTCCCTTTCCTTCTTCGTCATAATATCTGCCATCTTCCTCCACCCTAGCTCCCTCTCCCAGCACTCAGAATGGTTTAGCCATCCATTAGAAATGCCTCTAAAATCAAATTAACAACCAAGATCTTCATTTCTAGAGGGATAGCATGCAAAAATGATCCTCTAGGCTCCCACAGAAATTCAAACTCAGCAACTTCCAGGAAATAATATGTGGAAATAGCGTACTCTAGAGTGTAGCTAGCCAACACACCTTCCCACCAATGATCCACAACACAAGTCCATGTCAGATCTGCATCCTATAGCCTCTGATACTCTTCTTGGGTCCACGTGTGTGATCTAGATGCATACGCTGAGAGGCATTCATACAGTTTTATTGGGAAGAAGCAGAAAAATGTTTCATATGAATAATGGTAGAGATTCTTTTCTACCCATTTACGTGCATCAAACTTAGGTCCAGTGTTGAATCTCTAAGCAAATTCATCCTCTGTGCTCTTGAACCATGATTCAACACTTTCTAGAGTTAAACATTCTATCATTACTCATTACCCAGATCATGATGTATGTCATTTCCCACTACAACTTCAAAAAGAATTCCTGACAACATAACCAAGATGTAGTCATTTTTACCCTCATTACAAAACAAATAAACCCCATGGGTGTCGGCCTATCACCCAACGGCACTAGGCACTCACCCAAGGCACGCACAAGAGCCGAGACTCTCTTTTATGTGAGTTTAGTGGGAAACATCATCTATGATCCATGATCAAGGGTTTTGAAAGGAGTAAAACATACAAGCATCATTGAGCTCAGAACGGCTTCTAGATCCTTACAGTCCTTTCAAATAGAAAATGCTTAACAGATTGAATAGCTTATACCAAAACAGAAAGAAATTTTACAAGCACTCATAATTAT
The DNA here is from genome assembly GCA_019776745.2 of Taxus chinensis. Classification (NCBI taxonomy): domain Eukaryota; kingdom Viridiplantae; phylum Streptophyta; class Pinopsida; order Cupressales; family Taxaceae; genus Taxus; species Taxus chinensis. Next base: position 738,279,419 of record CM034146.1, on the reverse strand, counting down.
AAACATAAATGGTAAAGAATTCTGAGAAATATGTATACATTAGAATCATCAATGTTCATATTTATTGTAAAATAGTAACCTCATTACATTCATGGAGCCATTAAAAAATGTTACAAAGAAGCAGACCGCAGTCATGCATTATATCTGGACTCATATGACTAAGTTCACAAAAGAAATTTATAACCCCATACCCTCGATACATCCTTCCCTAAACACCACAACCCAACTAGTAGAGTTCTTGCAGTATTTTTACGGAGCTCTGCCCACTATCTGGTTATATCTTTCCTTCTGCAGGTGCTTATATATATAGGATTTCTGGATTGCCAACTCATCCTCCAGTAGCCTCAGATCTGATGCCAAATTTCTGAATGTGGTCCTCCATGCAAGCATGTTCCTCCTGGCCTGAGCTTTCCACCTTTTACCATGATGAGCTTCTAGAATCTTCTATCGTAGGCATGCTCCTTTCTGGGCCAACCTGTCACCAGGATGGCACCTTATCCACTTTACATGCACAGTCAGGTCATGATTTTTATGTGTTCTACCAAAACATCGAAAATGACTAAGTCTCGAACCCTTGGTTTTGTTCGCGGGCGTGCCTTGGGCTTCCTTAAAGCCTTCTCTAAACCATACCCTACACGCTTTATCCTTACGCATGTTCCTTCAACTAGGCCTTGCATGCTTATGTGCCTTTTTGTACTTTAGGCAATATCTTAGGGGCCCAACATTCCAAAATAAATTTTAATATGTTTCTTAAGAGGTCTCCTTTCAATCCATTCTTAAAGTCAAGGAAAAATAGAAGTTGATTTAACAATATGAGGATTTTATGCTTTTTTCCCCTTTGTGAACTTAATCACAGTCAACTCTCAAACTAGAATAATCACGTACAAACTACTATATTTTTATTCCTCTAACATTGTATACATACCTTATTCGGAAAAATAATAATTTTCCAATCATTATATCTCTACAATTCGATCCAAAATTGGATCTCACTCAACTTCCAAATCCTTTATGAACTCCAAGAAAAACTACAACTTCCCTTACAAAATTCAACTAGACTCTAACAAAGGAAAGATGAGATAAATCTCATCCTTTACATCTCATGCATGCCTGATTTTTTATTAATTTCATCTTTTAAATAATCCTTATGCAATATAAAAATTAATTACTTCCCCGTAAAACACCTAAATAATCTCTTATTATCCTAATTATATAGTCTAGGAAAGATTACATACAAATTTGATTTCCAACCAGAACCATGGAGGGAAAACCATCAGTAAATTGACTCTAGTAACCACTACAATAACTATTTCCCAACATGTCAATGATGCTCCTACATCATATTACCAGGAAACAAAAATAATTGTTCATCATTTTTCATTGTGTACCATCTCTTCCACTCTTGTACTCTATTTGATAAGTTCACTTTCAGTCATCCATGTGGAATCTTCAATTGGTTTGTCCTTCCATTTGATAATATATTGAAAGTACTCTTTGTCCTTGGTCTTCTTGATCACCTTCTTCTCCAAAATTTCTTCAGGTTGCTTTGGTGTTTCCTTTGGCAACTTCTGATCTCATGTAATGACCTGGTCATCATCTTATTTAGGATCTTGTACACATGGTTCTTCATCCTTGTACGAATATAAATATACAATATTGAATATATGAGAGATTCCAACCCCTTTTAGAATGTCAATTTCATTAGAATTGCTTGAAAACATTCTCAAAATATTATAAGGACCAATTTTATTTGGATTGGGCTTGTTGTACTCACCCTTAGGAAACATTTTCTTCTTGAGATGATAAAGTATAAGATCCCCAACTTTATAATTTACCTCTCTCCTTTTTTTATATGCTCTCCCTTTATATTTGATAGTGTTTTCCTTAAGATTTTTCTTCACCTATTCATGCAAATCCAACATTGCACTTGCAAATTATTCCCCATCAACACTTCTTGTTTCAATTTTCCCCAAATTTCTTAGTTCATAAACACCTCTAGGGTGCATTCCATAAATAATTTGAAATGGACACAAACCTATACTTCTATTAGGAGAATCATTATATGCGAATTCAACTTGTGCTAAAACCAAATTCCACTATTTTGGATGCATACTTACCAAACTTATCAATATATTACCAAGGATTATGTTCATAAATTTTGTCTAACCATCTATTTTTGGATGGTAGTATTTACTAAAACTTAATTTTTTGCCAAAATTCTTCCATATATTTCTCCAAAAATGACCAACAAATTTGGTGTCCCTGTCAGAAACAATGCTTCTAGGAAGCCAATGCAATCTAACAATTTCCTTAAATAAAATATTTACAATATTAGTGGTATCACTTGTCTTTTTGCATGGAATAAAATAAACCATCTTGGAAAATCTATCAACAATCACAAAAATTGAATCATTCCCTTTCTGGGTTCTAAGAAAACAAAGTACAAAATCCATACTTACAGAATCCAATGACCTGTTAGGAATTAGCAATGACTGGTATAAATCAATATTTTGACTTCTTCCCTTGGCATGTTGGCATAATTTACATCTTTCAAACAAAATTCCTAACATCATTACTCATACCTCGCCAATAGTAGTGAAACTTATTTTACCTAGTGTTTTGTTCTATCCGAAATTCCCTACCAAACTGCTACTATGTTTCTCCTTCACCAAATTTTCTCTCATGGAACTTATCAGTATGCATAGCTGACTACCATTGAACAACAATCCTTCTTGTATTATGAAATCCATATAATTACTTCTATCACTACCAATAGGATTCTTACAAGCTTCATAAGCATTTTTAAAATCAACATCTTTTTATGTACATTTATTTCAAATCCTCAAATCCTAGTATGATGATTGTAGAATCCTACATGATCAAACGTCTTCTAATCAAATAATCTGCATCATTTTTATATTTACCAATATTATGATTGATAAACAGGTGAAAAATTGTAAACATTCTATCCATTTTACATGCCTTTGGCTCAATTTGTGTTTACTAGCTATAAATTATAAAGCACAGTTATTAGTAGACAAAACAAATTATTTAAGCATGAGATAGTGTCTCCATTTCTTCAATTCCTTTATAATGGCATATAATTCTTGATCATAGGATTAATATTTATTCTTTGCATCATTCAAATTTTCACTAAAATAAGCAACAGGTTTATGTTTTTGACTGAGCACTGTACCAATTGCATTCCCACTACCATCACACTCAACTTGAAAAAGTTTTAAAAAATCAGGTAATGCCAAAATCGGTTCCTCTGTTATCTTTTTCTGAAGAAAATGTAAAATCTTATCAGCTTCCTCAATCCATTGGATTTTTTTTTTATCTACTCTAATGGTGTCTATTATAGGAGCACAAATTGCACTCAAATTTATTATGAATTTCCTATAGAAGCTAGCCAAATCGTTAAATATTCTTACCTAATTTTTTTTTAGGAGTAGGCCACTCAATGATTTCCTTAATATTCTCCTTATCTATCTTCAATCCTTCTTGTGAGATCACAAATTTCGAGTAAACCAGATTTGTCTTCAAGAAAGTGCACTCTTTAAGATTGAGTAGTAACTTCTCTTCATGTTATTTCTCAAGAACCAATCTCCAATGTTTAAGATGTTATTGCTTTAATTGCCTATATACAAAAATATCATCCAAATAAACTATAATTAAATTACCTGTGAAGGACTTAAACACTTCATTCATAAGCCCCATAAAAGTAATAGGAGCATTTGTCAAATCAAATGGCATAACAAGTATGTAGTGCCCACTCCTCTTCGACATTGATCTTATTATGCTTTTTCTTACTTAGATTAGATGCATAGACTTTGTTATCATATTTGATCAGTAGCCATTGATAGATGGACATTACTATATTTGATTAGTATTTTGTTAGACATTTTAGATATTTTGAATTTGGATATGTGGTGACTCATAGTGTGGATTATATGCATGGATTGACATTTTAGTATTGATGATGATATAGAGTTACCACTTTATATATACATGTTGAAACATTCAATTTTGACGTATAGATTGTTCTTAGACGATTCAACTAGTCTTGTGATCAAATTATTATTGATGAAATGATAGAATTGAAATGTTCTAGAATTATAAATAATTGATGCAATTTCTTAATTTTAGAGATGATCTAGTTATGTTATTTGATTATGTGTATTGATATGTGTATGTGCGTTTTATTTTTTCAATATTATTGATATGGCCAGGAGGCTAGAGAGGTATTGTTTCAATTTTGCAGGATATTGTAACACAACAAACAAAAGGGGATAGGAGACAAACAGTGAAAGAATTTTGGGTATTAACAACTGGTCACCTTAGCAAATTATGTTTTTGTATGTTGTTGTTTGTTGATAAATTTGTTAGGAGGACCCCATTGGAGGGTGACCTGAAATGTGACCTTGGGTAGATGTTTTGGTTTCCCTTTTCATTTAATTATTTTACGAGTATGTAATGTATTATTGTAATGTGATCTTCTTTATTATTTTTAGTTAATTGTTCTCTAATAATGATGATTAATCTTGTTAGTTATTGTAAATTGGTTGTGACCAAAGTGGTATTAAATTGTGGTAGGATGTCCTTGATTATATTATGGATTTGAAAGGATTTTCATTGGTTTAAGTGTTGTGTCCTCAACCTTGCAAGTCAAATTCGGATTTGGGCTTAAGGGCCATTTTTGGAGGCTTGTGGGACAAGTTAAGCTTTTCCCATACCTCTTAATTTTACCTACCAACTATACCTATGGGTTAAGGGGTCAAAACTAGACCCCATTATGTGATTTGTAAGGTAAAAGGTGATATTTATTGTACATTCTTACATGAGTTTTAAATTTTTTCTTTTAGAGGTTTGGGTTTGAGTTTGTGTGTGTAAGAGGCTTTTCATTTCCTCAACCACCAATTTATTGAGCTTTGGGGTTTGGTGTTTGACCATGTGATGTAGAGTTGAGGATAAGTGATGTGGCATCCTACTTAGAGCCACCTCACCCTCATCTTCCCTTTTTCTATTTATACAATTTTATTTGATGGTTTTGGGGTTAGATGTTTTATTTTCACTCTTGCATTTTGGAGGAGCTTATTTTTTTGCAGTGTTTGTTGGGAGCTTGGAAGATTTGTTTGAGCTTGTTTTGGACTTGTAAATCTTGGAAATTTTTCTTGTGGATTGGAGTTTTCTTGTAATGGCAAGGTACATACTTCACCCATATACTTTTATATCTTTGTATCGTGAAAATGGTTGTAAAAGAATGAACGTTGTGCATTTTGATTTTAAGATGATAATGGCCTTAATGTTGTGTAGGAGAAATAAAATGGTGAAAATATTGAGAGAGGGATAAGTTTTTATATAATGATTTTAGAGGGAGTTTTGGGGTTGGGTTTTCCACATTTCGATAATAAGAAAGATTTCTTATTTATCTTGATATGTTTATTGAGGGAGGGATAAGAGTTCAAGGAGACATAAGAGAAATTTGAGGAAGGGATAAGAGTTTGGTTGTGGTTGTGTGAATGAAGTTTTGGAGGCTTTTTGAGGTGGACACCCAAACCCTTTGCAAGACATAATTTATTCCCCATGTTTCTTCTCTCCCTTGGCTTCAATTTGAGCCTTTGTGCTTTGAAAAAATTGTATGTTTGTTATCATTTTTTATTATTCTTGTGTGTCGAAATTTTTGTGTAAAATGCTTATTGTGGAATCCTTGTGAAATTTGATATGGTTGCTTGATACCCTTTATTACTCCATTGTTGGGGCTCAAGGGCCAATGAAGAGGATGGATTCTCCTTCTCATTGGATTAGAGGTTAGGTGGAGAGCGTTGCCTACTCCCTTATTTTTCAGTTGTGCTTAGAGTTGAAGATTAGAGGAGTTATGCTTGAAATTAAGGTTCTATTTTTGGGAAAACAAAATCGTCACCCTGTGTAGAGTGGCAGTTTTAGGACCACTGCCCTAACCAAAGCTGCGGTTTCAGGATCATCACCTAGATAGAGTGGTGGTTTCAGCATCATCACCAAAACAGGGTGGCGGTCACAGGACCATCAGCATGCTTTGGGCGGTGGTTTTGTCACTTTTGACAGAAAAGTAAAATATGTGACTATGCAAATTCTAGAATGGATTTTTTAAAATTTTAGTTCTCAAACTTCAAAATGAAACTACCAGTAATTAGTAAATGAACAAACTCATTTGTTTAAGCATATAAATCCTCTTATGGGCATTTCCAATTAATGTGGAAAACTTCATATATCTAATGAAATGGGGTTTTCCCCAATTAATGGACTCAAAGAATGTATATATTAAATAGCACAACTAGATTCATGGTGGAATCTCTATAATAAGAAAATAAGGAACCTTACAATAGTAAACATAGGAATAAACTAAACTATGAAGATAAGAATGGAGGAAAGATTCCCCCATTTGCAAACTAGATCTAAATAACTTTATCCATGGTTTCACTTCTTGCTTCCATGGCTTCCATTCTTCACACCTGCAAATTAAAATGGAACAAATGAATGAGTTAGGATAAAAGAAAGAATAAGAAGACCCCATAAGGATGTTTAGGGTTCATTCAAAAATACCTAGATGTAAGGGTGTATATTCATTTAATCTAAGGGTTGAGGATCAAACCTATGCATTTCAAAGTTGTGGCACTTTATGGGGTTGGGAAATTTTAAAAGTATGGGTATTTGAGTTGAATGGGGCCAATTAATGGTTAGGGAAAGTTTAAACTTTAACCTTATAATGTTAAGTGAATATATGGCTTGGGTCCCTTGGGGATAAATTAATTAATTGCAAAAGGGTAATTTAGATAAAGAATTTTAAGGGTTAATTAATTAGAATTTTAAATGTTTAGATAGACAACCTGATGAGAGGAATTTTTTTAAATGTTGTGGGAAGTAAGAATTAAACTAACTTGGGAACTATTGACCCCTTTGCTATTTTAAATAAGATGATTTAACGGTGACTCTAGAAATGGATTCATCTTGAAGTAGCCTTGTGTAAATTAACAATGATAATTATTAATTTAGTAATCGAAAACCCTTCATATGCATGAAATATATTAAATAATAAATAATTAAACCTAGTTGATATTATCTTGTTGCAACCCCTTTTAATTAAAGAAATTTATTCCATTTTAAACTAATTAATTATTGAGTTTTGTCTTTGGTTTTGTGCATTGAAATTGTGGGCATTACACTTGGTATCATATCCATGGGTTTAATGCTTGGACCCTTGGGTACACATGGAAACACAAACAATAAACTTAGCACAACTCTAACTTAGCACACATGACCATATGGATAACTAAAAACGTAGAAAAACTTAGAAAACTGAAATGAACCTAGATGATGATGATATAAATCTCACCTTAGTCTGTATAGGAGGTGTGGATTACACAATGAGTTCTTACACATTAAGTTAGATCTACCACCCCCAGAGCATGTAGTTGTTGTTATACTACTGCAGATCCTACAGATCTTACATGAGGTCAATGCAGCTAAACGAGGTGGAGAAGTAGGGGCATGAACTAGCCATCATGATAGGGATCCATCACATGAGGCTTAACACCCTCTACTACACAGTGAGGAGCATAGAGAGTAGTACTCCATGCAAGGTTCAGCGAGACCAGATTCACCACTGAGAGGGCATGGAGATAGGGTTGAGGGACATAGAGAGAGATCTAGGAGCCCTAGACAGAGAGATGGCCATGGTGAGAGACCTGGTGGCATGCAAATGACAACAAAAGATCACATCAGAGAGATTTTGAAGCTTCATCCATCTCATTATGTTAGAGACACGGGTGGATTTCAGGATGAGGCTTGGTTAGTTATCTTGAACGGATGCTTCAAGCTATGCCCATGTACTAACAACACGAAATCTCGTGTTGTGATTCATATTTTGATGGATGGAGAAGGATTTTGGTGGCGGAATGAGGAAAAGAATATCCACATAGATTCAAAGACTATTATTTGGGAGATCTCTGAGGAGTGAATTTAGGATCTGATCCTTTTCTAGACGGGCTTATTCAGTAATGGATTGATACGTTTCATGATTTGTGACAGGAACTTATGACAGTGGCTGAGTATGAGAGCCGTTTTTCATACTTGTTTCAATATGTTGAGTACATGTAGGATGAGTAGGTCACAATTCATAGGTTCATTAGGGGCCTAAATTCAGATTTGGGAGGGGCAGTGCGTATGCATTGTGCACAAACTTTAGCTGAGGCCATTAAGAAGGCCTACATTGTAGAGGAGAATAAGGGGAAGACTCAACATGCTAGAGATAGAATGAGGAGTCAGGTTCAACCACTCTTGTATACAAGATAGTCGATCAAGGGGAAAAAAAAATTGATCTCTTCCTTGGGAGGATCCTCCTCGTGGTGGACATGGTTTAGCACAATCTAACTTCATGCCACATGAATAGTAGCAAACTCGTCCACCATTTAGACCTCCAAAAAGATTTTATACATAGAGGGGATGGAGTATGGGGCCTCCACCTAGCAAAACTAGCCAAGACACAAGCAACACAAGGTAGAGCTCAGTCACCTAGATCTCATCAACAGTGACCATAGTAGTCCATAACAGGATCATCAGGATCTACTCCATAGACCACTAAAGCACCAGGGGAGCTACTTATTTTTGGAGAGATCCTGGTAGTTGTTATGGATGTAGTGTACATGGAAATCATTAGAGAGTTTCTATTTATATGAAGTTGTAGGCTCTGTCCACAGAACCCTAATAATAAGGATAAGGGAACTGTTTCAGAGCCTACAGTTGGTTACATGGCATGCAATCACATAATTTATGCAGTGGTCAAGAACCATCAAGAAGAGCATCATGATTTAGGGTACGGTGATAGAGACTTCAGATTTCATTGGTGGTATCTTTTACAACCCCTATATTGTTTGATTCTAGCTCTTCTGATTCATTTGATATTCCTATTACACCATCATTAGTATAGTGATGTAGGCTGGTGGCAGTTAGGCAGGGCCTTAGTTGGGATGTTGAGATGGCTTCTGGATCCAAGCTCATTAGACCCCTTAGTCAAGGAGTGTGTAGTTTACCTAGGACCCTTCACTATGAATTTGGATCTTTGTATCCTTACCTTGAGTTCCTATGGAGTTGTTATTTTAGGTATAGAATGGTTATCTACACATAGATCTAGAGTGCACTATTACAGAGACTTCAGGTAAAGTTATCACTTAAGTAGATGATTTAGGTTTGGAGTTAGTGATAGTTTGGGTTATGAGGCCCATCTCTATTCTTATGTATTTCTGATATACAACTCAAGCGAGTGTGCAAAGTGGTGTGGTTTTCATTTATATGCTATTACAGTTAGTGAAAGGTTGGAGGATGAGTCTAGTGGACTTTCACTTGATGATCATCATATTTTGAGAGATTTTGCATATGCTTTTCCAGGTGAGTTACCTAGTTTAAACTCCCACATGTGAGATAGATTTTCATATTGATTTGGTTCATGGAGAATAGCCTATCTCACATGCACCATATAGGATGACCACACCTGAGCTTTGTGAGCTCAAGTTGAAGTTAGAAGGCCTTCTTGAGAAAGGCCTAATCTATTTTAGTACATCCCCTTGGGGGCACCAGTAAGTTTTGTGAAGGACGGATCTCTGCATTTATGTATTGATTATAAACAACTAAACAAATTAATGATCAAGAAATCGTTACCCCCTTCTACACATTGAAGATTTGTTTGATCAGATGAAAGGGGAGACAATGTTTTCAAAGATAGACCATAACTCAGGCTATCATCAGCTGAGGATTGCAGAGAATGATATTCATAGGACAAATATTTGCACGATATATGACCACTACAAGTTAATAGTTACGTCATTCGATCAGACAAATGCCCCCACAATGTTCATGAGTTTGATGAACGGAGTATTCAGGACATTTTTGGATCACTTCATGTTCATATCCCTTGATGACATATTGATATACTCATGCACACGTGAGGAGAATGATGAACACCTTTATGAAAGGTTCTACAGTGTCTTCATGAGTAGAAAATTTTTGGGAACTTGGAGAAGTGTGCATTCTTTCAGTATGAGGTTTAGTATCTTGACCACATTATTTCTGGGGAAGGTATTGTAGTCGATCCTTCTAAGATTATAGCTATCATGGATTGGCCAACACCTACCAGTGTGACTATGGTGTGCATCTTCCTGGGATTGGTAGGTTATTACAGGAAATGTGTTTAGAATTTCTCATGTATTACGCATCCCATAAATCCCTACAGCGAAAAGGGAATAATTTTGTTTGGTTAGACAGATTTGATCTGGCTATTCAGTACACTATGAAGGAATGCCTTACGAAAGAAACAATTATTGTAGTTCTAGATCCACATAGGGATTTATTCATGTGTACAGATGCTTCTTTGGCAGGATTATGAGGTGTTCTGAATGCAGAATGGCCATGTAGTAGATTTTGAGTCTCACAAACTCAAGGATTATGAGCTCAATTACCCGAATCATGACCTTGAGCTTACAGCATTTGTACATGCTTTGGTTCGATGGAGGAATTTTATTTTAGGCAGGAGGTTCATTCTCACGACATATCACTTGAGCCTTCGGAGATCTCCTCTTCACACAGCCCAATCTTAATGCCCATCAACAGCGTAGGATGAAGCTTATTTGTGAGTATGATACAGAGATAGAGGATGTGAAGGGGAAGGAGAATGTGGTTTCAGACACCTTTAGTTGTCAGAGGCATTTGTTTATGGCTATAGAACTTGGCACACACTTGAGGAGCATGATCTTATAGAAAACTTCCACACGATAGCTTCTACTTTGCAGCTAGAGTAGAGATCGAGTCTAAGAGACCCCTTGAGGGGAATTGATAGATTTACACTAGAGAAAGATGGAGTTTTCAGACACATAGGCTGGATCTATGTACCCAGGTATGGAGATTTGACACTAATCATTCTTGCAGAGGCACATCATGTACCCTATTCATCCCATCTAGGGGTGAAGAAGATGCACACCACTTTGAGACAGTTATACCATTGGCGAGGAATATAGAGATTTGTAGCTCATTTTGTGTCATGAATTTTTAAGTGTTAGAGGGTGAAGGCCAAGCATCAGCATCCAGGTGGCCTTCTTTACCCGCATGTCATACCGTAGATTAATTGGGACACCATTTCCATGGATTTTATAGTAGGGCTACCAACATCAAAATACAACCATGACACGATCATGGTCCTGGTGGATAGATTGAAAAAATTGGATCATTTTTATCTAGTGAAAATGACCTATACAACTAGTGTAGTGACATGAGTATATTTGGATGAGATAGTAAGGTTGCACAAGATATTTTCTGTGGAAGATCATTTATGACCATGATCCATTGTACACCTCTCATTTTTTTAATACCATGTAGCATGATCTTGGGATGAATACAAACTTCTATAGAGCATATCACCCTGAGAAAGATGAATATAAAGAGAAGGTGAATCAGATTTTGGAGGACATGCTTCAGATTTACGTCATGGATCATCAGTTGAGATAGGAGGATTTTTTGTACTTGGTTGAGTTTGCTTATAACACCAAATTTATTATGAGTTTAAGTATCGAAATCATGACCTATATCTTTCCGTAGTTGTGTTTTATTTGGTTCGATGGAAGAATTTTCTGTTAGGCAAGAGGTTCATTCATAGGACAAATCGCTTGATCCTTCGTCACCTCTTTAAATAATCCAATCTCAACACCCATCAAAGGAGTAGTGATGGAAGCTTAGTGTGAGTTATGATACAGAGAGAGAGATGTGAAGGGGAAGGAGGAATGTGGTTTTCAGAAACCTTGAGTGATTAGAGGCATTTATTTATGGGCTATCAGAAGTTGGCACCAGATCTTTAGGAGCATGATCTTACAAAAAAATTCACACAATATTCTACTTTGCAGTAGAGCAGAGATCGAGTCTAAGAAACCCCTTGAGGAGAATTGATAGATTTACACTAGAGCAAGATAGATTTTTCAGACACAGAGGCTGGATCTATGTACCCAGGGATGGAGATTTGACACTGATCATTCTTACAGAGGCACATCATGTACCCTATTCAGTCCATCCAGGGTTGAAGAAGATGCATGCCACTTTGAGACAGTTATACCATTGACAAGGAATATAGAGATTTGTATCTCATTTTGTGTCATGAAGTTTGAAGTGTTAGAGGGTGAAGGCCAAGCATTAGCATCCATGTGGCCTTCTTTACCCGCATGTCATACAGAGTGGAAATGGGAGACCATTTCCATGGATTTTATAACAGGGTTACCTACGTCGAGATACTACCACAACGTGATCATGGTCACGGTGGATAGATTGATGAAAGTGAATAATTGTTTCTCTAGTGAAGACCACTTATATAACTAGTACATTGACACGGGTATATTTTTATGAGATAGTGAGGTTTCACATGATTCTGTGGAAGATCATTTGTGATTGTTATCCGTTGTACACGTCTCATTTTTTGACTACCATGCAACATACTCTCAGGAAGAATATCAACTTTAGTACAATCTATCACCCTGAGACAAATGGAAAAATAGAGTGGGTGAATCATATTTTAGAGGACATGCTTCAGATGTACGTCATGAATCATCAGTCAAGATGGGAGAAGTATTTATACTTGGTTGAGTTTGCTTATAAAAAACAAATTTTCAGAGTTTTATTGGTATGCCTCCATTTCAGGCGTTATATGTCAGAGAGTGTAGCACACTGTTGAGTTGGGACATGTTAGAGGACAGAGTTTCTATTGGGCTAGCTTTACTATATGACATGGAGCAGTAGGTTGTCATGACTAGATAGAGATTACAGGAGGCGCAAGATAGATAGAAGAAGTATGCAGATAAATGGATATTTGATCACAATTTTGAGGTGGGAATGAAGGTGTTTATTTCTTGTTAGACCTCATAAGAGTCCTATCCATTACGGAAAAGGCTCTAAGTTTTCATCTAGATTTGTGGGCCCCTTTGATATCTTGGAATGAATCAATCCCTCAGCCTACCATCTAGATTTTATACCCATCTTGTCTTGCATCCATGATGTGTTTCATGTTTCTATTCTTAGGAGATACATTCCAGATCCATCTCATGTATTGGATTGGACCTCATTGTAGGTGCAGGAGTAGTGACAGGTGATGGTGGAGCCTATGTGAATTTTAGAGCATAGACCCTGGGATTTCAAGGCTGAGAGATTGATCAGGTGCACATCTAATGGGATTGATACGATGAGACAACAACTACATGGGAGGATGCCACATCCTTTGAGAGCAAGTTCCCACACTTTTTCTAGTGACTTCCAAGAGGAAGTCAAGTCTAAGGGGAGGGGGATGTAGTGCCCACTCCTCTTCGACATTGATCTTACTATGATTTTTCTTACTTGGATTGGAGGCATAGACTTTGTTATCATATTTGATCAGTAGACATTGATAGATGGACATTACTATATTTGATTAGTATTTTGTTAGACATTATAGATATTTTGATTTCAGGATATGTGGTGACTCATAGTGTGGATTATATGCATGGATTGACATTTCAGTATTGATGATGATCTAGAGTTACCACTTTATATATACATGCTGACACATTGGATTTTGACGTATAGATTGTTGTTAGATGATTCAGCTAGTCTTGTGATCAAATTATTATTGATGAAATGATAGAATTGAAATATTCTGGAATTATAAACAATTGATGAAATTGCTTGATTTTAGAGATGATCTAGTTATGTTATTTGATGATGTGAATTGATATGTGTATGTGTGTTTTATTGTTTCGATGTTATTGATATGGCCACGAGGCCAGAGAGGTATTGTTTCGATTTTGCAAGAAATTGTAACACAACAAACAAAAGGGGATAGGAGACCAACAGTGAAAGAATTTTGGGTATTGGCAACTGGTCACCTTGGCAACTTATGTTTTGTATGTTGTTGGTTGTTGATAAATTTGTTAGGAGGTCCCATTGGGGGTGGCCTCAAATGTGACCTTGGGTAGATGTGTTGGTTTCCCTTTTCATTTAATTATTTTGTGAGTATGTAATTTATTATTGTAATGTGATCTACTTTATTATTGTTAGTTAAGTGTGCTCTAATTAAGTTGATTAATCTTGTTAGTTATTGTAAATTGGATGTGACCAAAGGGGTATTAAATTGTGGTAGGTTTTTCCTTGATTGTATTATGGATTTGAAAGATTTTCATTGGTTTAAGTGTTGTGTACTCAACCTTGCATGTCAAATTCGGATTTGGGCTTAAGGGCCATTTTTTGAGGCTTGTGGGACAAGTTAAGCTTGTCCCACACCTCTTAATTTCACCTACCAACTATACCTATGGGTTAAGGGGTCAAAAATAGACCCCATTATGTGATTTGTAAGGTAAAAGGTGATATTTATTGCACCTTCTTACATGAGTTTTTAATTTTGTCCTTTAGAGGTGTGGGTTTGAGTTTGTGTGTGTAAGAGGCTTGTCATTTCCTCAACCACCAATTTATTGAGCTTTGGGTTTGGGGTTTGACCATGTGATGTGGAGTTGAGGAGAAGTGATGTGGCATCCTACATGGAGCCACCTCACCCTCCTCTTCCCTTTTTCTATTTATACAAGTTTATTTGATGGTTTTGGGGTTAGATGTTTTATTTTCACTCTTGCATTTTGGAGGAGCTTGTTTTTGGAGTGCTTGTTGGGAGCTTGGAAGATTGTTTTGGAGCTTGTTTGGACTTGGAAAGCTTGGAGCTTGTGCTTGTGGATTGGATACTCTTGCAATGGCAAGGTAGGGACTTCACCCATGTATTTTTATTTCTATGTGTTGTGCAAATGGTTGTAAAAGAATGAATGTTGTGTATTTTGGTTTTGGGATTAGAATGGCCTTAAGGTTGTGTAGGAGAAAGAAAATGGGGAAAATATTGAGGGAGGGATAAGAGTTTATATTATGCTTTTGGAGGGAGTTTTGGGGTTGGGTGTTCCACCTTTTGATAATAAGAAATATTTCTTATTTATCTTGATATGTTTATTGAGGGAGGGATAAGAGTTGAGGGAGACATAAGAGAAATTGAGGGAGGGATAAGAGTTTGGTTGTGGTTGTGTGAATGAAGTTTTGGAGGATTTTTAAGGTGGACACCTAAACCCCTTGGGAGGCATAAGTGATTCCCCATGTTTCTTCTCTCCCTTGGCTTGAATTTGAGCCTTTGTGCTTGGGAAAAATTGTATGTTTGTTGTTATTTTGTATTGTGCTTGTGTGTGGAAAGTTTTGTGTAAATGGTTATTGTGGAAGCCTTGTGAAAGTTGTCATGGTTGCTTGATACCCTTCTATTGCTTCATTGTTGGGGCTCGGGGGCCAATGAGGAGGATGGAATTCTCCTTCTCATTGGATTATAGGTTGGGTGGAGAGTGTTGCCTACTCCCCTTTTTTGTTGTTGTGCTTGAAGTTGAAGATTGGAGGAGTCATGCTATGTTGGAGCCAAAAGGATCACCTTTGAAATGTTGTTTCAATGTTGAAATAGTGAAAGTTGTAATCTTGTAAATTATTCTTTCATATTGTTGGAAAGAAGAGCTTTTGTATTGTAAGAAAATGAACTATGCTCATTGAGAAAAAGGAAGTGCATTGTTGCCTTGTTGAAATTTGTATTATTGTAAAAATAGAAGTTCTTGTAAAGTTTATTATCAAGTTTTGTTGTATTAAAAAGGGTGAAAGAAGAACTTGAAAGTTGTAATTTATTGAGAATGTATTCCTATCAAATCTGGAAATGTATCATAGTTACTTGTGCTTTCATTTGGTAAAATGGTTGTGTTTGTGTTGGAAGAATGTATGAAATTTATACTTGAATTGCCTTGTTGGAATGGTTATCACTCTTGTTGTGTAAAGAAAAGAAATGGTACTTAGTAATTGGTTGAATTTCTTTTCTCTCTTTTAGAGCTTATAAACAATTTTATTGAAAAGGAAATCTTGTAGTTGTTCTTATACACTATTGCAATGGAAAAGCTATGTACTTAGTAATTTAAGTCATGAAATGAAGAAATGACATCAACCTATCAACTAATGAATTGTAGGACCTTAATTAAAGTTAATGTTACCTTAGAAACCAACCTAAGTAGAAAACATTTTGGAAAATGCTTGAAATTAAGGTTCTGTTTTCGGGAAACAAAAACCGCCGCCCTGTGTAGAGCGGCGGTTTTAGGACCGCCACCCTAGCCCAGAGCGGCAGTTTCAGGATCGTCACCCAGACAAGGTGGCAGGTTTCAGGATCGTCACCCAGACAGGGTGGTGGTCACAGGACCGCTGACCTGCTTTGGGTGGTGGTTTCGTCACTTTCGACGGAAAAATAAAATCCGACTGTGCAAATTCCAGAATGGATTTAATTAAAATCTGAGTTTTAAAACTTCAAAATGAAACTACCAGCAACTAATAAATGAACAAACTCATTGTTTAAGCATATAAATCCTCTTATGGGCATTCAAATGTGTATAATTTCATAGATCTAATGAAATGGGGTTTTCCCAAATAATGAACTCAAGGATGTAAATAACTAAATAGTAAAACTAGATTCATGGTGGAATCTCTACAACAATCAAATAGGGAACCTTGCAATAACAAACCCATGAATAAACTAAATTAAGAGAAGAATGGAGTGGAGGAAGATTTCCCCATTTGCAAACTTGATCCAAAGAAATTTCTCCATGGTTTCACTTCTTGCTTCCATGGCTTCCACTCCTCCAACCTGTAAATTAAAATGGAACAAATGAATGAGTTAGGGTAAAAGAAAGAATAAGAAGACCCCATAAGGATGTTTAGGGTTCATTTGAAAATACCTAGATCTAAGGGTGCATATCCATTTAATCTAAGGGTTGAGGATCAACCCTACACATTTCAAGTTGTGGCACTTTATGGGGTTGGGTAATTTTAAAAGTATGGGTATTTGAGTTGAATGGGGCCAATTAATGGTTAGGGAAAGTTGAAACTTTAACCTTAGAATGTTAAGTAAATATATGGCTTGGGTCCCTTGGGGATAAATTAAATAATTGTGGAAAGGGTAACTTAGGTAATGAATTTTAAGGGTTAATTAATTGGAATTTTAAATGTTTAGATAGACAACCTCATGGGAGGCATTATTGTTAAATGTTGTGGGAAGTAAGAATTAAACTAACTTAGGAACTATTGACCCCATTGATATTTTAAATAAGATGAATTAACAGTGACCCTAGAAAGGGATTTATCCCGAAGTAGCCTTGTGTAAATTAATAATGATAATTATTAATTTAGTAATTTGACAACCCTTCATATGTGTGAAGTTTAGTAAACAAGAAACAAATTAAACCTAGTTGTTAGTACTTGTTGCAACCCTTTTTAATAAAAAAAATTATTCTGTATTTTTCCTAGTTAAGTATTGAGTTTTGTCTTGGGTTTTGTGTTCCTTTTGATCTCTTGATTTTACTTTGGAGTCATTCTATAAGCACCCTTGTTTGGAAGATTAGCACCTAAAATCAGATCTATATGATGGCTAATGCTTCTAACTAAAGGTAACTAATTAGGAATATAATCTAGCACAATATCCACATATTTATTCAACATATCTTGAATCTCTTGAGGCAAATCAGCAAGATGTGTATTGATAAAAAACTCTTAAGCTTTCCTAATAAAGCAAAATTTACTTCTTCTTACTCCATTTGACGTAGAAAATCCTTACCACTTAACATCAACATTGTAGAGCTTGATTCAGAGGCTTCCTTGTCTTCTTGAAAATGTTTGAGAACATGATTCTTTCCATCCTTCTCAAAGGTGTAGGTTTTATGTCTTTCGTCATGCAATGCCCTCCTTTCATATTGCAACAGTCTTCCAAGAAAAATGTGACAAACATCCATAGGCATAATATCACAAATTATTTGATCGTTTATAACTCCCTATTTGGAATTATACTTTGTATTTTCCATTAACTAAAAGTTGATGTCCTTTTTGTAACCATGGCACATTGTAAGGTGTAGGATGCAATACCTTTTCCAATCCAAGTTTCACTACCATCTCTGTTGAAACAAGATTGTTTGTGCTTCCACTATCTATGATTACTTTGTAGCATTTTCCTTCGCTCTTGCATGTAATTCTGAATAAATTATTTCTTTGAGGTGGTTTAATGACTTCCTCTTTTTTCTTGAGCATAATCCTATTCATCTAGAGTGATTCACCAAGTTCTAGCATGTCTTCATGAACCTCTCACTCTTCCATTTCTTCCTCTTCTTCACCTTGAGCAACATCAGTACCTCTTTCTTTGTTGGTTGAATGATTTTCAGGAAACCCATCAGACCTATGACCAACATATTTGTTATATTTAAAGCACTTACCCAAGAATCTTCCTCTACCTCTTTGATAAGGTCTTCTTCCTCTTAGTGTATATCCTGCTCTTGAAATCTGTGAGATTTTATCTTCCTCTTTATATGATTACAATTGCCTTCTATTTCCTTGTTGACCTCTACCTCTAAAGGTTTTACCTTTTCCTCTTGTATATGAAGTTTTCTTTCTTCAAATCTTGTCTTCAATTTTGATTGCTAATTAATAGGATTCTTTAACTGTCCTTGATGATAGAATGTTGATATCATCTTGAATAGAAAATTTTATACCATTAAGATATCTTTCTACCTTCTTTAAATCATCCTATGTATGTCCCACTCTTATAGTCATCCTATAGAATTATTCAATATAGTCTTTCATAGACATATCCTTTTTCCTTAGATTTTGAAGATATCTAAACAAACTAGTCTGATAATATTTTGGTAAAAATTTACCTCTAAGTTTTGACACCATTATATCCGAGTCTTTGATTTTTATTTTTCCTTTATAGATCCTCTCCTTTTGTACTCCATACCACTAGATGGATGCATGAGTCTTTAATCTAGTAACATAAAAATTTACCTTTTTGTCATTTATAACTTATTCATATTCAAATTACTTATCCATGACATCTATCCAATCAATGAGATATTCTGGTTTCAACGTTACATTTATGCATTGGAATCTCTATTTTAGGCTTATAACTAGTCCCTATAATGTCCCTCAACTATCTTACTTCTTCTCTCTTTGGAACAAACTACTTCTCCAACCGTTGTTGTTTCTTTTGGTTCTTCTTCACTGACAACCCCTAACGCAATGCCTCTCCTTCAAGACATTTCAAAATATTGAAGCCTTTGTTTAAGATTTCAAATCTCTACCATGATCTGGGGCTGATTATCTTGATTGGCTCTTTCTCCACCTCCTCTTCCTCCTACTCTCACTCTAGCTTCCATTGTTCTTATACCTTCTTAAACCACCTTCAGTATTCTCTTGCTATCATTTATTATAGTGAATTATCTTTATTTCTATGACTTTCTAACTTTATCAAGTCTTTATCTTCTCTGATACCAATAAACTAATGCCAAATAATTCACATAAAACAAGATCAAATACAAAAACAATTTGGTTTTGAAAGACCTTGCAATGACCTCAATTCATTCACTTGAATAATTCACTTTCATATACAACACAAAACCTGGTTATGACTAAAATCATGCAATATTGTTATTTATGAGAGCTTATATGGAGTATTAAAAAAAAAATTAGCTAGAGGTATTAAGATCTCTTGATGAGTTATGTGACACATATCAAGGAATTGCACTTGTGATTTCAAAATGACAATATTACAAAAAAAATGTCTTTCTTCATCCATAAAAAATCTTGAGAAATCAATTAATTTGGACTCTTATTGAATCAAATTGGTTTTAAAATCTCATTATTACCTTACAATAGTTTATACAACTATCCCCAAACTTCCTTTGATCTCAATTAATTAATATTCACCTCAAATTTGAATCCCATGTCAGTTGTTTTTTGACTCAAATTGTTCAAATTTTATAGTATTGATTACTCTTTATACCAAAAACTATTTGATCTAAAATTTTATGTGCCTTTCCAACCTGATGGTGAAAATAAATGTTGAAAATTTGAAGAGATTTTATTTGATATTCGTTGATAAATCCAATGCCCCAGCTAGACCTTGTGTGTTGGAAAAAATTCTATATCTTCTTTATTAAGAATTTGTATAATCTAAAATAAAATTTTAATAAGTTTCTCATGAGGTCATATTTCAATCCATTCTTTCAGTCAAGAAAAAATAGAATTCATTTTAACAATATGAGGATTTTATACTTGTTTCCCTATGTGAACTTAATCACAATCAACTCTGAAACTAGAATAATCACGTATAGGCTATTATATTATCATTACTCTAACATTGTATACATACCTTATTAGAAAAAAAAGAATCTTTCAATCCTTATTTCTCTACAATTCAATCCAAAATTGGATCTCGCTCAACTTCCACTCCTACATGAACTCCAAGAAAAAATCCAACTTCACTTACAAAACTCAACTAGACTTTAATAAAGGAAATTTGAGATAAATATCATACTTTACAACTCGTGCATCCCTAATTTTTATTAATTTCATCATTTAAGTACTCCTTAAGCAATATGAAAATGAATTACTTCCCTATAAAACACCTAAATAATCTCTTACTAGCCTAATTATACATTCTAGGAAAGATTACATACAAATTTGAGTTCCAAGAAGAACCATCGAGGGAAATCCATCGCTAAATTGACTCTAATAACAACTAAAATAACTATTTCCCAACATGTCAGTGATGCTCCTGCATCATGCAATGACCATGTTCCAAATGCACATTATTAATCTCAAAGTTTCTACAGCTTCTATCATTAATATTCCTTCTTCCTCCAGTTCTTAATGTCACGAATTGTTCTATTTTGTTATTGAATTTATTAAATAAAAAATATTATAATATAAATTCATTATATGTAAATAAATTAATTAAGTGTTTTAACACTAAATTAAGAACAAATAGTTAGTTTGGGTAGTTATCCCCACCCCAATGCCTATATGAGGCTTCATTTTCTTTGTAAAAGGGGTTGAATATGGGTGCACATTCTATGTAAGAGAAAAAAAATTAATACAGAAGAAGAACCTTCTTTCTCTCCTTTCTTGTTCTTCCACTCTCTCTTTCTTGATTCAAATGGTATATTGTTTGCTTTATCTAGAATTTCAATCTTTTTATTCTTATTCATGGAGTAAAATTTTATGAACTGCGATTCAATATGCATCTTATGTGCTATGAAATTTCATTTCTTTAATCATCTATGTTGTTTAATTCCATTTACATGTAGGAGTATAATAATATCTACATTCTTCTTATCTGAAAGTGTTGTTATTTCTCTCTTTCATTTATTCAATCTTGTGGAAATCTTGTAAATATGCGGATCTGCATATCCTTGATTGATGAGTTAGTTGGAACTTTGTGTCTCTTATTAATTTTTATTTCCATAATCTCACTATTATATTTCTTTTTTTTTCATGATTCCCTATCCATCTTCTATATTGAGAATCGTGGAGCCCTTCATGTTCACCAATATCCTCATTAAAAATTAATTAATGTGTAAAATTATAAATATTTTTAGAGTTATAGGTTTTGGCTCAATAAAGGAACCTCCCCATTAAAGAGGAGAGATTTTCATCCCCTAACACTATTGATGGTTTCTTCAACAACATATTTTCTAGCTAGTTCACTAGACATCAAGGCATATTTAACATGGTGACCCTTTTCTTTAGTTTTCTTACTTTTTATTTTAATTTATTGAAGTATTTTTTATTTTCCACAAGGGTGGTTTTATTGATTCTCACTTATATACATATTCAACATCTAAAAATATATCAAAACTAGGTGTAAATTCCTTATGAATATCTTCATCACCAAAACTTTACTAATAATTACCTTTTGAGATTTAGGATCATATAAAACATATATTTTAAATAATGTTTTCTATAACTGTTATCTCTCATAAGCGCACCTTGGTTGAGGGATAACAACAGGGGTTTTAACCTTTCTTTATTCCCTCACTTTTGTAGATACAATGGAAACACCTCAGGTTTATGGGTATATGTATTGTAGAGGTGAGTCTCTGGTACCTAGGTTAGTTCCTTATTGATGTATCCTTAACTAATTTTTGGGGGGTTTTTGAAGTTTTAAGGGTTAAAAAAGATGGTTGTAACTGAATTTAAAATGGGTTGATACAAAAAAATGATTGAGGGATTTTCCTTACTACATGCACAATTTACTTAGAAACGGATTAAAAAAACATGAACCAATGGATTTCAGCTAAATCTTAAGGCAAACACTTTTGTGTTGAGGGATTAATCACAACAAAACATCAGATAACATGCACACTAAGACTATGTAGAAAACACCAAATTTGTAGCAAGGTAAGATAATTAATTCAGGGGAATTAACAATCACACGAGCTAATAGAAAGATAAACACCATTGCAAATAATTGGAAAGGGAATAACTGGTTCTCAGTCAAGGGAAAAACTGGAAAAAAATTGCTTCAACACTCCTACATCCAAAAACTCCTCCTTTGTGCCTTACTAATGCACACAATATATAGCAAAATAATTCACACAACCCCTCCTAAAAATAGGCTACAGTATGTACTCACCCATGCATGTTATTTTTAGCCTTTATCATGAATAATTAAAGGAATAAAAATAAACATATTTTTTACAATGAGGAAATAATAGCCTTAGTTCCAAAAATACACCCAGTCAAAGTCTAGTTGATTGCTCTATTTCATTATAATAAATAACTTGGGTGAATACTTTAGGTAATTTTAACCCTTTCTTGATGTGCAAGTCTTTTCCAATGTAAGTGGATGAACTTATGATTTGTCTTATAGATGATGATTAAATAATCATAATTAATCACTGATGTGACACTTGCATATTCATCCACTTGCATGGGTATTTATGTCTTTTATCTCTATTTGTCTTCTAGTGATGGCATGAAAAATTGACCCCTGTGCAAGTAAAAATAATTCCCTTTGATCTTTAATGTAATTATCAAAATTCTCACCCCAATGTGCGGAGCACTCTGAACACATGTGCAAATAACATCTTCATCTGGGCTTGTACGATGTCTTTTAAAGCAATTTTTAAGCTATTTTAGAAGGTTTAAAGTGACATTGAATCCTTCCTTGATCTTTGAATTAATCATGACACTATAGTTGATTGTTAAGGTCACAAACCATAATCATAGGTCTCCTTTGGCTTTTTCATGGCACATAATAATCATATAATTTGGTTTCCCTTTGCATTATGGCATCATATATTATAGCCTAAAAATGATCAGTATTCAATTATTTAGCCCTTATGCATTTATACTAACCTTGATGCATATACTTTGGTCATAACATTAATCAATGGTCGAATTTTGAAAAAATTATGGCATATAATTATAGTTAAGACCTTTATCAAAATTAAATGAAAATAATTTTGTTAAATTTGGGAACTTGTCCCCCTCCATATGATGTTCCAACCCTTCAAATTGTAGGTGACATCAAATGTGGTTGCATGGAAATTGTTGACTTGGCTCAGAACCATTGATTTGTGTACATGTGAAATCTGAATCATCTATTCTCTAAGCTCTGGTAACTATGTGAGTTTCCATTGATTATGTTGAATTTGATGATTCAATCTCGACCATCGATCATGTACCATTTGTTCTCTGCCGTCGATTCATGTACTCGTTGGGTGAGTTGTGTTCCATTTGAAATTTGACTTGATATGATCCATTGATCTTGGTACTTATTTGATCTCAATCCATTGATGTTTTGAATCAGGTTGATGGGGTATTTGATTTGAGTTAGCCTCTAAAATGGTGATATTTTTCCTACCTTGATCCTTTCCATTGATTTGGTAACTCAGGGTCGAGTTGGGTTAAGGAATTATTAGGCTAGAAAAGTAAAACATAATGAAACCTAATTCATTTTCAGTTTGCATTTTTTCTCTGCATGCAAATCCTTTGAAAATTTTGTATTCACCGCCATTAATCTTTGATCCAAGATCAACTTTATGTTATTTTGTGAACTTTGGGGCTCTGGGAATGTGCTCACTTGAATTTTTCCTCCATTTTTTCTCCATTCGAGTTTTATGTGCAAGATTCTTATAGAGGTGGCCGCCCTTATTAAGATTATTAGCTCGATGTCTTTGCTATTAAAGAACTCTGCCAGTTATGTGTGTAAATATTTGGGTTCTTTTGATATTTCAATCTTTGTAAATTTCTCTACTCAATGAACTCTGGGCATGAATGTCTGGATCTTTCATCGTTTTTAAAGGTTATGTAGTTATCCTTGATGGAATATTGGAGATATTTGAGCTCTCTATTTAATTCTTGTAATGATAAATTGAAGGAAAGGTAAGCTCTCTATTGTACCAGAATTTGTGTTGTTTCTCTGTCATTTTTTCTGGTTGTTTTTGCATTGATATGACAAGGGTTACCTTTACTTGCTATTTATAAGTCATGGGTTTCAAAACCCTAGTTTTTCATGCTCGTCCTCTGATAACTGGTTGAAGCTTGGCCACCATTCATGGGTATATAAAATTCACGGTCGTTTGTGAACTTACATCTTGAGCGTTAACTATTTCGAGCTATTTGATCTTAAAATTTTGAGTTCTCTAGTCATTGACTATACTAACATCATTTGTCAATACTGGACAGCTCATGACTAAAAACTTCATTTCTGAATCTGTAATTTCTTGGTGCTATGGACTCCACTTTATCTTTTGTTCTTTTTTGGGTTCAGCATCTGTGTATCTTACTGGTCATACATTTAAGTTTTGTGGCCACCTCTAGCATGATTTTACATGCTTCAATGAAGCAATTTCATCCCCATTATTTGCCATGTATGAGCTTCTGTTTCATTGAACTTCCCATTTAGGTGATTTTGATTCACATTATATGTGAGTTGTATCCATTCGAAGCTCTATTTTATGCATAATGCTCTGATACATTTGACCCCATTTTTGCAGTTCATGGGTCCTTGAATAAATTTTGAGTTCTTACATTTTTTGAAAATTGATCCTCCATTAAAGGGTTATCTATCTTAAACTAGAGTATCTAGCTCTTAGATTACTTGTCTGAGGAATCTATGAGGTATGAAACTTCATTTAAATTTCTACAACTTGCAATCTATTTCTAGCCAGAGCTATTGTTATTCATTCTTTAGATAGCTCGGACTTGCATATATTGTGATGCTCTAGTTCTATCTCAAATCACTTTCATGAATAGAGACTTTATGCAAGCTATGGATTTCTCTGAAATACTTAATTAGTATAATAGCTTGTCTTATACCTGATTTGATACATGATATGTGCAATATCCTTTACATAGTTTGTAGATTGTATTCCATACTCTAATGTCTTGCATGCTTTTCTAAATATTGTTTCTTGGAAAAGCTGTATATGAATCCATATTGTATAACCTTTTAACCAATATTTTACTCTATTTTAGCTTTCAAAATAAATTAGATAAAATTTCTAAGCAATGTATGCAATCAGGAAAACATGTTCCTCAAATTCAATAAATTGGACATAGTTTCATGGCCTGCAAAAAGAAAAATCCTTCTCCATTTCTTTTTCACCATGTCTCTGAATGGTTTCCTCCATAGTTTGAGCTCTTAAAACTTAGGTAACATCCATGAGGATTCTGTGTCCTTTGATCCCTTCCATGCATAATGAACTCACTATGTTCATTTAATCAGAATTTATAGCAGCATGTACCAATTTGAAAAATAGTACTATTCACATTTGATCGAATTGTATCATGAAAGGCATTGTTGAATTTTTAGTATACCTATAATGAATGAACTTTTCTAAGTTTCCTTCTTCAATATTTCTGAAAACTGAAAAGAACTATGATATTATTGCATATCTCAGGATCAATGTTTCCAATGGTACTCATAGCATCAGTTTGATATGTGGGTAAAATGGTTTCCAACTATGAATTACTTTGTACATGATTTTGTTGTTGCCATGTGATACTTATGACTAGTTTTAATAGTCTATAAATCTGATCACTTTTGAAAATTTTAGCTTTGACTGTAAAAAAAAAGCTTCTTCTTCTTGAAGATTACACTCTTAACTCTGGGAACTTTTATTTGTAGTAGGAAACTGAGGATAAGAACATATGTAACTCATTTTATTTGATCATTCAATTTTTTTAAGCTCTCCTATGTTGTATTTGTATCACTTGAATCTGCTTCTTTTGCTAAAAGTTCTTTTCAAATTCACTTGTATTTAGTTGTCAACTGATAGATCATATGAAAATTGATATCTAAAAATTATGACTGGATGTAACTTTTTGGTTCTGTTAATCATGTCTATGGAGCCATTTATACTAAGCATGAAAATAAGTATTTACTTTCCTTCATTGTTAGCTTGGATACTTTACCTAAAATCATTGCAATCACTTTAAGAACTATTTATCTGAAACTTTTCATCAGTTTGTCGTCATGGCAACATGAAATCCAAATCTGTTGAATCTATACTAAATATGCATTTGTTACCTTCTACTATGATGAACAACACTGATTATAAGTACTTCCTTATTTGAATCAATGAGCATATGGATTTCATAAACCAAGTTATAACAATGAATCATTATGAAGTGTTTCCATTACATTGATTTAGCTTGAAATCGGTGCCTAAAATATCACACTGTTTAATTCTTCTATAGGATGTATTATTTATTTTTACCTGCACACTTAGGATCAAATAGTTAGAAAATAAATAGGCCTTATGCCTCTCGTGTATTCTATAGTGAATTTTCTTTCTCTTGTCTTTTCTGCACTGTCATGATTAAGAGAATCATATTTACTTTTACAAGATACTGCTCTCTCAATTATACATCTGTTACTTTGATGTACCTTATTCCTCTTGAATGTCAGGAGATACATTTGCATGAAGCTAGAAGCACATGTAGTGCAAATTGAATCCTGAGCTCCAATTTAACTGACAGTCTTATCAATTTCCCTATTTCAATTAGATTGATAAACATTGAGTGATGCAGAGAATATGAAGTTCAAGGAGATGGATACTGGAAAAATGAAGACCAAGAGGAAACACCAATTAAATGATGGGTTCCTTCTTCATTCCTAATTCTCTTTTAGCTTTATGCACATGTATCTTTTATTTCAATAATCATAAGTTACATCCCATGGCTTGTGTGGAAAACATTGAATTTACTCATGAATAAATGATATTATTTTTGTAATTGAGTTATGTACTTCCTTTTACTTTCAACTTTTATGATATGTAATGATTGTAAAATGAATTAAACAACTCAATAACATAATTAATAACACTTAATAATAGGAAATGATCAAATTGAAAATACCTGTAACTTAATAATGAACATCTGCAGCCTGTGATCGGTAACTTTTCTTATTGTTTTAGAGTTAAACATCCCACCTAAGCTATGATTCCTGCCTTCATCAAGGAAATACATTAGTCCTTTGGGGCTTCTGTATATCCTTGATGAAGATGCAACATGGAATGGAAACCTATGTGAGGTGTTAAATTTTGTAACAACACACATAGTTGCATATCACATGTTGTTAATCAATTAATGCAACTAAAAACATAATGAAAATTGTATGACCTTCCCTCTTTCTAGTTCCATTGAAATATTCCTTACATCGAAAATAAAGTTTCTAGATGCCCATTTTTGCACAAGTGCAAAAATGGTCAACATTTCAAGTGATCCTATGGGGAAATCTCCCTGCTAGCTTTTAGACCAGTTATTTTCTCTATTCCATTAGGCATGGAGTCAAACCATATAACCAAAATTTGTCCTTTTTGAAAAATTGAACCTTCTGAAAAATAAACTAAAGCTGGGAAAGGATCTGGTGAACTAGATCACATGCACAAATGCAATTATTGAATTGAAAAAATTACAATGTGTATAAACTGCAGTTAATGAAAGGGAAATCCTAATATACCCTACTCTAACTAGCAAAAAATTGAGGATAAACAAAATCTAAAATAGGAAATCAAAAATATCTTCTCTTTCTCTAAAACCAAAGCCATAAATTCATCTTGGAAGAAAAGTAACATGAAGAAGCTCAATACAAGATATGTACCTTACTTTTTTACGAAGATCGGTCCAATAACCAAGAAACACTTCTATCTCATCTGTCAACTACTATAGAGTTATTTGGGGCTTGCTGCAGAGAATCTTAAACTCACCTTTGTGCTCTAAGACAAGCATGAAATTTGGCACTACTGTAACTAGCTAACAATCAGCCAGTAATTGACAGGACAAGGCCTCCTAACCAATGGTAAACTAGTTGTTTTGATCTAATCTAAATCATGAACATCATTTTTAAACATGAGCTATTTTTGAAGTTGTTTTGAAAGCTTTAAAACCTTTTCATAATATTGTTTGATGACTTTTCGAATCGATTTTTCAGCTCCATCATCAAACTTATCCGTTCTTCTAAAACCACCAAATATTGTGAAAATTCTAGTTTATCTTCTGATAAAATCTATTAACCTGAACATGTTTCAACTTCCTCAAGCTTATGTACTACAACCGTTATGAATTATTTTTAATCATTGTTCTCAAACTCTTCTCCATTTTTGAGATTCATGATGCAACCTGTTAAAACATATTCTTATTCATGGGCAAAAAGTTGTTGTATTATGTGAAACTATTGGTCTTTTTCATTTTTGAGGACATTCTGAAGGTTATCTACTTCTTGAAAATGTTGTTTTTTCTTTTACAGTGACTAATTTTATCCCTTCATCATTTATTATAATGTATGTCAAGCTGAAACATGCTACTCATGTACCAAATCTGTTGATTCATTGTCAAATTTGACCTAAATATCCTCTTCCATATAAATTGATTTTTCCTATTCAGATGAGACTGAAAGCTGAGATGAATCATTTACCGATGTGAGTATCATGCCTTCATACACATTACACTTGGAAAATACATATTGGTTATTATCTTCCACCTAGTTTGATCTTTTGCAAAATCAACCTGTACCTTTTGCATGGGTTCCTTTTCTAAATCATGAACATGATTAAACAGGAACTTTGACATCTATCCCTATAGATTCTGCAAGAATTCCAGCCTATTGTTTTCTTCAATTGGTTTCCCCTCCTTGATGATATTATGATTTTATCCTTCATGATTTAGTACTATAGATGGAGGAGGAGGGTGGGATTAATTTAATCTTAGACTGACAATTATTGAACAAGATACTGGGGTACAAGGTCTGTATTTGAAATATCCGTAGAATGAAAATTTGGAAAATGATATTTTCTTTCAGTATGTGATTGTGGAAAAAAAAGAGTAGAATTTGTAGACACCTGATAATTCAAAAACTGATGAATGGGATGCATTGGCTTGAAATGAGGGTCTATGGGAATTGGATTCAATTAGATAAGGTAAGTGGGAACATCCCATTGACACGGTTCCTCAAGCTGATTCCTATCATTATCCACTCCTTACAAAGATAAATCAAAATCAGCCATTTGATTAATAGTTTAATGCATTACCTCAATCCTTTGTTGCAGACTAAACCAATTTGGTGTCGGACCTCCCCATTGAAAGGGTTTCCTAAGACCAAGTTGTATAGCATACAATCTTTGCATCAAATGCACTTTCAGTATTTCCATGATCCACTTTAATTCATGAATTTTTCCTTCAACCTCTTCATCCTATGAAAAAATTGCATAACATTTTGTATAACCTTGGTTTTCGATAACATAACTATTTTCATACTGATAATCATAATGATGTGCATGGTTTGGGTTATAGAGATATTTATTTTGATAAGGTTCATAATGCTGATTTGACAGGGAATATGGATGATAAGACTATGGATATTTTGGGGTAAAACTCTTGAATAGAAGAATTCCACTGAGGAATTGATTTCATGAATGCATGACCTCATAAAATATGTGAAATAGGAAAATAACATATACTAATAATGAAAATAGGCTTAAAACAACAAAATAACAGATCTGTATTTTCTTAAAAAATACTTGAAAAAGTTACAACTAAAAAATTTGATGATGGCAAATGTTGCACTAGTTTGAAATAAGATTCAAAGAGTCACTAGATGAGTTCAGCTCTAAGTATTCAATCTTAGAGTGCATCAATAGTACTCTTTATCCAAAAAACTAGTATGCATGGTGTTTGATCTGTTTGAATGATGAAAACCCTTCCAAAATTAAAACTTGAATCTCTGTAAGTGTCCCATAGGGCGTGCCAAAAATTGTTATCTCGTAGAAGTGAACCCTGGTTGAGGGATAATAGCAGGGGTTCTATTATTACTTTATTCCCTCACTTCTATAGATATAATGAAAACACCTCAGGTCTGTGGGTATACCTATTATTGAGGTGAGTCTCCAGTATCAAGGACGGTTCTTTATTGATGTATTCTAAACTATTTTTTTGTAGTTTTAAGGGTAAAAATATAGTTGTAACTGAAATTAAAATGGGGTGATACACCAAAATTATGAAGAGATTTGGTTTATTAGATGCACAATAAACATAGAACAAATTACAGAAGCACGAACCAATGGGGTTCATCTTGATCCTAAGGAAAACACTTATGTGTTGAGGGATGAATTAAAACAACACAACAAGCTAACATGCACACTAATACTATGCGAAAAATAACAAATTTATAGCAAGGTAAGATAATTAATTCACGGAATTAATATTCGTAAGATCTAATAGAAATATAAACACCACTGCAAATAATTGGAAAGGTAATGAGTGGTTCTTATTCAAGGGAAAAAATGGAAAAAAAATCCTTCAACACTCCTATATCCAACAAGTCCTCGTTGTGCCTTACTAGTGCACACAATAGATAGTAAAATTATTCACCCAACCCCTCCTAAAAATAAATTGTAGTCTGTAATTGCCCATGCATGTTGATTTTAGCATTTATCATGAATAAATAAAGAAAATAAAATAAGCATGATTTTACAATGAGGCATTAATAGCATTAGTTACAAAAAATCACTTAGTCAAAGTGTAGCTGACTGCTTTAATTAGGAAATAGTAAATTTGGGTGAGTAAATTAGCTAACAATAACTCTTTCTTGGTGTGAAAATATCCTCTAATGCAAGTGTGTGATAGTTTTCTTCTTGTACATGATGTGACACCTAGAAATTTAATCCACTTGTATTGATATTTGTGTGTTTTCTCTGTTTTATTCTCTTGTGAACGCATGCAAAAATTTACTAATGTGTAAGTAACAATAAACCCATTTGGTTCCAACACTTAGAAAATAATTCAATTTAACTTATGGGGACCACTCATCCATGTGCAAAAATAAATACTACATGTGGGCACTCTGCAATCATATAAATCCACCTTTGACTGGTATGAGGTTTCTTTGGCAACTTTAAGGTATATTTTTCTTTGTTTAAGGTAATCAATAGTCACTTTTGACTTGGACATATAATATTTTTTGAAACAATAATCATGTTTGATTATTAGGCCACTTTGATTACCTTCACAAGTAACATTATCATCGACCCCTTTTGATTAATGATTGTATACATTATAATGTTCATCCACCTTTTGATTTTCTTGCATATATGATTAAAACCGACCGACCACCTTTTCTATTTGACATGGTATAAACTATAATATTTCAGCTTTAATAATTCTATGGCATTATAACATTTAGACCTTAGAAAGGTCAATCCAATGATTTTTAAATGTATGGGGTTGGCCCCCTCCCAATTTGACTCAACCCATTCTTGATTGTTGGTGCATTATGACTTCTTCTACGTATGGAGTTTTTGATTAAAATTTTTAACTCAACCCTAAACCATTGATTCGAGTTCTTTTGATCTATTTTCATTTATTATTAACTCACCCAGTGAGTTAGGAATAAAAGTTGAGTTTGGTTGACTAAAATACTAAAAACCCTAGTCATTTTCCTCATTTGCATTTTAAAAAATTTAGGGTGAAGCTATGACCAATTTTTTGGAAAACATTTTTGGACTTCTCAAGCTCGATTCTGGTTCATTTATGTGGCTCTAAGCATGGTCTTTGTCATTCTCCATAAGATTTATATGTAGCCATTCTTTATCTGTCAAGTTCTTAAGCTCTGAAATTTCCTTTCTGTCAAGTTCAACAATTGAAAGAGTCTTTTATTTTCCTAAAGGTGTCCATTGATGGAAAAGGTGAGTGTATCATTTGTAAGCTATGTAACCTTTGATCTTATATTTTGAGTTTTCTCACACCAATACTCATCTTCTTTTCATTATTCTTGTTCCTTTTATGTCTTTTGGCTATTTCGATTATAACAACTTGTTCTTGGGAACTCCTTCTTGGGACTTGTTTTCTATTGTGCATTCAACAATCATTCAAGGGTTTCAAGGATTTTGATAAAAAAATGTTGAATTCTTTGTTTCATCCTTGAGATTTTTTGTAAAATTTTAGAAACTTTGTAACGTCTATTTGAGAAAAAAAATTGCATTCATTTTTTGTATGTCACACCATTATACACTATATATGGGCATGATTTGGTCCCTTTATTCACTTGTAAATTTAAGTTCTATTTTCCATGGACTATAGAAGATGTCATTAAATAATGACATTAAATCCTTTAATTGTATGACTGTAATGACACAATTTATTGACTTTGTGTGTGCTATGTATTTTACTGGTTATTTTGTGGAGATGAAAAGGGTTGCCATTGCTTCCTAGTTATAAGTCATGGTTTTCAAAACCCTAGCCTCATGCTTTCACTTGAAAATAGTTTGAGCTTTGCCACCATTATAAGGTATAAAATTACTTATTTGTGAGCTTACATATGGGAATTCAAATTTTTGATCTATTTATCTTTCCATTTGGTTCTTAGTCGTTGACTGGATTAGCATAATTTTCACACCAGCTCAGACTGGTTCCATTAATGTTTCTTTGTATCGGCACCCTTTGCTGTTTTCTCCGATGGGTTTGCATTGTGTTCTTGGTTTGATATTTTAAGATTTATGGCCCCCTCTGGTAAGGTTTTTCTTTCATCTTCAGGTTCAATTTCATTCCCATGGCTTCCATGTATGATCTGTTGATAACTTCCTTGCGTTTTTTGGACACCATTGTTTTGAGGGTTCCATTTGAAGCTCCATTTTGTGGGTAAGATTTGTATTTGACCTTGTTTTTGAATTCTAGGTTTGAACATATTTTGAAAACTATTATTGTGAAAATTGATCTGCCATTAAAGGTTTCTCTATCTCAAACTAGAGTATGAGCTCTGAGATCTACTTAGATCTATGAGAAGGCTTCATTTCCTTGCAAAATTTATTTTGTTTCTATCCTGAGCTTTGTTCTTCATTTCTATTTCTAATAATTTTTCTTCGAAGGTAAACTTCTAGCCAAAAATTCCATAGCTTTTATGCTATTCCTGTATCTTGAATCACCATTAGAGACTTTAAAGCTGCGGATTTATCGAAATACTTTCCTATCCAAATTTTCTTATACTTGATTTAAAATGGGTGTGCTTCCTTTATATAGTTCGCAACTGTATATAGATGTGTCTTCATTATTTTATTTGTGCCTGAGCTTATATGAACTCACCATATTGATATTCTTAACAAATATTTTCCTCTCTTCTATTTTGAAGACCTCAAATCAACCTTTCTAAGAAATGTATGTATCTAGAAAATATGTGCCTGGTTTAATAACTTGGACATAGTTTCATGGTCTGTAAAAAGAAAATTTTTCTTTCTTTTTCTTTTAATTAATCTGGTTTGAGATTTTGAAGCTCTTCAACTCTTGGGATTTTGTTTGATCCCTTTTAATAAATGCTTTCATTATTTATTAAATTTTAGTAATTTTAAAATTTGAAGTATTACTAACTTTGCATAATTGTATCTCTTTTATATGGCACTGTTGAAGTTGGTTGGAAATGAACAATATACAAGTTTCCTTCTTGAATATTTTAACACTGAAAAAGAACTAATTATTGGCTTCTTCATTGTTTTAATGCCTAGCTCAGTTCGATAAAAGTTGCCAACAATATAAATTTACTATTTATTGTTTTCATGTGATCTTATCTAGTTGTAATAGCATTTTGATCCTGATACTTTTAGCTTTGACTTGAAAATTGGTTATTTGCTGGAAATTACACTCTTAACCTATACATTTCTTTTATAGCCCGAGGCTAAAAATTTGTAGCTAATTTATTCTATCTTCAATCTGTGTAGGCTCTTTATTTGTATATATATCACTAATGGCTTATTTCACTGAAAAGTTGTTTTCAAATTCACTTATATTTATTTTAGGTGATGAAATATGCACTTGATATATGAAAATATGCTAGAATATATGTGGTTCTCTTTTATGTCTTGATTGCATTTTATTTCTAAAAATCATATCTCTGTTCTACTTGAAACTTTTAAAATCTACAATCCATTTAAGATCTCTCTATTTTAAACTTGTATCTTTTCCATAAAAATACATTGTGGATTCTATATTGCATATTTACGTTCTACGTTGATGAATGGTTGTAATTCTTGTCTTTAATCAAAACATATCCTTTAATACCAAACATAACAATGAACTTGTACTTTCCTTCATTTTTTAGCTTTATCGGTGCCTGAAATCTTGCATTGTTTGATTCATCTATAAGAAATCTACATGCACACTTAATCAAATAGTTAAAAAATAAATAGATCTTATCCTCTCATGTGTTACATAGTGACTTTGTTTCTCTTCTCTTTTCTACTATTTCATGCTTTTGGAAATCATATGTGTTTCTGCAAGTTACATCTCTCTCAATTCTACATTTGTTACTTGATGTACATTATGCCTCTTGATCTTAAGAGATACATTTACATGAAACTAGAAGCACAGGCATGCAAATTGAATCCTGAGCTCAAATTTGTGACAATTTATCTATTTTTCTTTCAAGTACATTATTGGAATGGAGTGATGCAGAGAAGATGAAGTTCAAGAGATGGAACTAGAACAATGAATACTAAGGGGAAACCCCAAGGGAATGATGGTTTCTTCTTCATTCCTTTTATTTTAGCTTTATACACATGTATCTGTTATTTTAGTAGTTGTAAGTTACACCCAACTAATTGTGTGGGAAACATTGAATTTCCTTAATGAATAAATGATATTTTTTCTATATTTAAGTTGTGTACTTCCTTTGAAATTCATCTCTTATGATATGTGATGATTGTACAATGAATTAAACAACTCAATAAAATGCTTCATAAGACTTAATAATATGCAATGATCAAATTGAAAATACATGTAACTATGTTTGTTGTTTTTGAAGATCATAAGAACTTAGATCTGAAAACTATGTGTATGGCCATCCTTAAGGAGATGTTACTTTAGAAATTCAGTGCTTTATAACCTTCATCTCGTTGATGAAGATGAATATTTGTGAATAGCAATATACGTGACGTCTTGAAATCTTCAGTAGCACTTGTTGAACTACATGGTTTTCTTTGTTTTGCATCCACTTACTGAAATGCATACTAGGTACACATTTGTGAAAATGTATTTATTCCAAATTTTTAGTTCAGGAACCTACCTTCATGAAAACCTATTTCTATGCAAATGCATGGATTTGATTTATGAGTTTCCTATTTTTGCACGAGTGTAACACTTGTCAACAATATAATTATGAAGATGCATTTCATGTGCCTTATTTCATTGAAAACTCTTCCTAGTAATTATGTAGGTTGATAATTTACATGAATTCCTTCAAAAGTGTGCATGTAATACTGAATCTTCAAGCATTAATACCTTACCATGCATATCTGATGTGAAGGCAGTTTTAAAATCTGATGGAAAACTTCTTATTTACCTGTTCTATGGCTTTGTCTTCAGCATTTAACAATTGATGGATGCCAATGAATTAAATTGTTTGATTTTGTAATGGATACATATGAAAGTCATTGTCCGAAGACATGGCATATTTCTTCCTTTCTGCAAAACAACCATTCTATTAAGATGTGTATTAAAGTATTAGTTTCCTTTTAATACCTGGCATTATAAAAAAGTACTTGAAGCTACATTTAGGAAATTCTCCCTGTAATTTATTATAACTGAACAATATGTAATTTTATCTTTGACTGCTAATTTTGGACTAGATATTGTAAATGTCTGGAAGCATTTCATACACTTCAAGATCTTGTATCTGATTCAATGAAATCCAATTTATGCTTAAGATATGCATAACTTAAGTTCAACATAGATTTTCAATCTACAAATGAAAGAGTAATGAATGGACTCAAGTACATTATTATGCACCAACTCACTATGCTCATCCTTCTTTATATGCTTGAAATAATTTCCATTTTTGTACCTAGAATGATATTTTCCATACAAACAACTTTCTGCAATACTATTTCATTGGAGAATGCATATATGTTGGGAAGTCAATGGAACCATATCCTTCGGAGTTGAGGAACCCAGAGCTTGGTAACTATGATTTTCAAATCTTATCTTTCAGGTACGGGGAAACGAGTATGGATCAAGTTAGAGACAACAATGAGCATGCAAGAGGGGATACTTGTCATCCAGGAAATGATGGGTCCCTTCTCTCCATTTACATTTTTAGTTTCTAATTTATTTGTACCACTTTTTAACTTTTGCAGTCATATCCTTAATAAAACAATTGTCGTGGGAAAACTCAAATGTACAACTTTCCTTTCTGAATATGACTAAAGTTGTTTTATGTAATGATGTATTGCATTTTGGATCAGGTCTTGCATAGGTAAATACACATTCACGGAATAATTATATTCATTTCTCTATATTCATTCAAGTTTGAATTACCATTACACATATATAGGAGAACTTGATTCCCTATTATTTATGGAACCAAGTATAATCCAATAACTCCATCAAGCCTATTTACGTTGTGATTGTTACTCACGTAACAATACACAACTCAAATCATATGAGTTGTTAAAACAACTCCAACCAACATATTATTGGTTAATATAACAACTAATTATAATTACTAATTCATTTGTACATTAATGAGTACATAAACTATATTATAATGTGAAGCATTAATATTAGATATTCCTAACATTCCCCCCCCTTAATGTTTACATAGTAGAAAAACATCCACACACTCAACTTTGCAGTATGCTCACCCCTGTGGCATGTCCAACTCTGTGACTCATGACCTTGATCCAAAAGAAAGGCTCTCTCCTTCCATGGTTTTAAACAGGCTTACCAAAAACCTTGACGTGACAGGAACTTCATCAACTATCCACCTCGTGTGGTTTTCTGGATCCTCCCACAAACCCTTTCAAGATCCATGAACTGACTTACTCTGGTGCTACTGTTCACCACTATGCTTATACATTATGGAAT
The DNA here is from genome assembly GCA_019776745.2 of Taxus chinensis. Lineage (NCBI taxonomy): Eukaryota > Viridiplantae > Streptophyta > Pinopsida > Cupressales > Taxaceae > Taxus > Taxus chinensis. The sequence goes on along the minus strand of CM034146.1, from coordinate 738,242,156 downwards.
TATGTAGGAAACCACAACTTGCATATTACAAAACTGACATAGTAGAAGAAATACTGAAAAATATTTTCACATTACTTCCCTATAAGAATCGTAATGTTCTTAATCGTAGTCTCTGTCATTGATCGTTGCCACTTGATCTCGAACAGCATAGAAAAACTGCCACTAGCTACTTGAAGCTTTCCTTGACTAAGTCATTTTGGGGTGCAGAATGGGAATGGAACATTGGTATGTATTCCCCCCCCACAATGTGAAATTCCACTCATATATATACTGAGAAGAAAAATGCATCGAAAAACATACTCCTGAATGGATTTTGCTAGTTAGGTCTTGCTGCACATGGTCACTAATACTAGTGAACGTATTCTTCTAGCTGACCATCTTCCAACGAAGTACGACAATCAGAGGACCAAGTCAGTCAGAGGATCACTGACTGTCATCTGCGCTCCAACACAAATTTCTTTCCAACATCCATCAAATACCACACAACAATAGGAACTCTGAAAAAGAATCATATTGAGCTGAAACTGGAACACAGCACAACTGAAAATCAATAAGTACTCACACCATACACCAGTGCCACCACAGCATTCTGCGTGGCCCCCGTCGTTGGTGACTGATACGAGAGGTCGTTTGTTCGACCTCCTTCCTCCGATGCCTCCTTCCTCCATCAACATGCTGCTAGCTCAGCCGGGTTTGGATATGAAGCTCATTTGTTTCCACATTGAAGTTATTCTCCCCCTGCACTATGAAACATTTTAGTTTTAGGACGTTGGGTACAACCGATAATGCGTCCCACAAAATAGCCAAAAAATATGATATTTTTCAAAGTGGGTATTTTATCCCAAAATTAGAACCACTATAATGAGAATTAAAAAATAAACACTTTTGCAAAAAACGGTGCTCAATTTTGAGTTACTGTGCAAAAGTTATTGAGGTTACAATTTCCCGTAAATTGGTCCAATTAAAATAAAATTGAATTGCCCTCAAAATTCAATTATTAAGCAAAAACTATAGAAATATATATATATTTTAAACTATAGTTTTGCTAAATAATTAAAAAAAATTGACCAATAAGAAAAAACCTGTGTGTTGCATTTCTTTTCCCGGATGTGCATTTCCAGCCACAAAAACGTCTGTTTGACAGCAATTTCGTCATATCTACATTCTGAATCTGACCCTGATGTAAACTACAAAGTTGTGCGTCTTTTTCTCATCTTTTCAACCCAAAAAGAATCGCCTCAATCCGATGTTTTATGAGGAAGATATGTTCATTTTACTGAACACTACTTGCTGTATTTTTTTGGACGGATTTTTGAATATTCTCTTTGGCCTCTTAAATCTTCTTGGCTCTCATAGGAATAACCTACTCTGATACCAAATGTAAAGCACACACTAGGTTTGCACAGAAAATATAATTCACGGAATAATAATTCACCTTCAATATTCATTCAAGTTTGTATTACATAATATATAGAATAACTTGTTCCTATAATTTAGGAAACAAGTATAACCACTAACTCTATCAAGCCTATTTACGTGGGTGAGTACAACCTACTCAACCACTACACAAGCCAACAAATATTACTTGTTTATAAAACAACTAATTACAATAGTAATTCCTTTTACATTAATAATACACAAACTATATTATAATGTGAAGCACTAAACAAGATATTCCTAACAGAAGATTCTTCTTTAAACTAGGAGCATACTTCATAGTGGTGTTATATTTTAGTACACCATTATTCATGTCTTAAAAATAACATCACCAAAAAAATATCCTATCAGTTTTAAAAAGTTCACCATTTTAAATATATTTGAAATTATAGTTTTTAAAATCCATATGTTGACTTTCTCCTAATTTTATATAAAAAACAACATTTGATTATTATTTTACAAATAAGGATGTGATGAATTCATTGCCTTATTTTTATACTTGATTTACCACATGGTTTTTTATATTTTTAACCAATTTTACATCTCTATCTACATTTTTGTGAACTCCCATTTAAAATATCCCAAACTATGATAATTGAAGGACTTGATATGATGCTTTTGTTACCTTCTTTTTTCATCTCCTTGGGTCATCTTTTCCTTGGATTCTATAGACACCTTACCTCAAGTTTTTATCTTGTTACATTCAAAACTTTCTCTTGAAATGTAATATTTCCTAGTCAAAGATAAGAGTATTAATATTAGTAGCAATGTCCAAGGATGTGATTACATATTCATATATTACATGGAGACTATTAATATTTATCTCATAGAATTATTTATCACCAAATTTCTCTCCCATAGCCTCTATTTGATTCTTTATATGTTTCAATATTTTGAGATGATATCTCACATCATGATCGTTTTCCATTCTTAAATTATGTAATTTCTTATTTAGATGCAAAATCCTAGTCTCTGTACACTTCTCAAATAATTCTTTGAGTGATTTCTTGGCATCAAACACATTATCAATATAAATAATTTGTGGGATGATTTCATCAACAACACACATAACAATAATGGTGAAGGAATCATTATTATTTATTTTATGTTGAGATAACTCTCTTCATTCAATAGAGATATCTTTCTTTACTCCTAGATATTCCCAAAATTATTTTAGAAACAACACATTTTTCACCTTATATTTCCATTAGTATTAATTCTTCCCATCTAATTTATTATAAGAAATTAGTATAATTTTAGAAAAATACATCAAAACAAATTAAATTTATACCGAAAATCCCTTCTACAAATCTTCCTATATCTTCTAAAATCTCCACCAAAAAACAAAAACCTTAAATGGAAATAAATAATTCACCTACTTTTTTTTAAGCCGACCCTCCAATTTTTTTAATAATCACATATCACCCGTATGCACATATTATACACACCTTCATATTCAAAATACAATTATTTAAAAAATATATATATATATATATCATCTTCTTTATGCTTCTAAGCCATTAAATAAATAACTTTTAGCGTTTTTTAACACCATGCATACACTTATAACTTTTTTAACTCTTTGAATTATATGGATCGTGCCTAGCACATATTGGTCATGAAAAGAAAGGTGAAAAAAAGTTTATTATTTTAAAAAAAAAAATCCCACATAAATTATCAACATGAATCGATGCAATAACTATCATTCATCTCTTTTAAAAGTAGTCTCTTATATTTACTTCCTCGAGAACACAACAGTCCTGACTTATAACAATTCAACCACTTCAATATTTATCAATAGTCCAATCATAAACATTTATTTTTCTTCACTAACACAACCACTCTCATCTTAATAACTCAACCACGACGCATTCAGTAATAAGGATCTCATACCATATCATACACACAAAAAAAACCTATACTACTATTGATTGAACTATACTTACAAATTATAGGTATTGATATAATATAATGGAAGAACAAAAAATTGAAACCTATAAGGGTTTCTAATGATTTATAGTAGATGGTATAGACATTGGTATGTGGTCTTTCATTTTTTATGTTGGTTTGTATAGATCACAATGTTTTTTTCGAAAATTTATTTCTAACATGGTGAAACAATCTCAATGGCTCTTAAGGGAAAATGTGTCTTTTGTAAGATGAATTTATGATTATTCATGAAAAGATATCATGTTTTACCATTAATTCAAACACTTGGCATACATCTAGTAATGCTTTTTTTTTTTTGCATTTATAAGTTTCTAAGGCCTTTTCAACAACCCCATTTTGTGAAAATCATGAATCAGTAGACTCCATAACATGAAATATATCTAGGGTGTTTTGTTAAATAATTCACATGCGTTATGTATTTAACCACAATTTACATATATATCAAACACGACACCTTCAATACACATTTTGAGCAAATGAATATTTGTTTGTTGCATTTGTTGAAATAGTATCAATGGATGTTGAGTATGACCATGAATTTTATAAAAAATATGATATTATATTAAAAGAGAACATGTTCTATCAACTTTTCAAGCAATGCCATCGATCTACTAAAACTCCCATTTTGGCATTTAACTGTTTCCTACACCTTTTCAACAACCCCATTTTGTGAATAACCTAACATTAGCAAATTCCTTGGGATGACATCTCTCTAGGGAATATTTTCAAATAATTAACATATGTTATATGGATTTACACGTTTTATATTTAGATCCATGGAAGATGTAAAAATTCCCAAGGGTTTTGGAGTATGGAAAAGGTTGGAAATGCAAAGGGGGAATAAAGAACTGTTTGGAAACTATATAGGAGTACACAAGATTTTTTACACAACATTTAGTATTGCAAAGTACATGACATAACTGGTGTGTGATAGGATTGTGAGGAAGGGCATCCAAAATATTTCACATTATTTTGTCAAATATTTGATCACATAGGATTTTGATGATGCATGAAGGTGGCACTCAAGAATCACTCATGAGATAATAACCAGAGTGTGTGAATATTTTTAGAGGCCCATGTAGAGAACAAAGAGAAGTCATGATTACACACTACACTAAGGAACTAGAGGACAAAGCTATGAAATGGAAAATCAGGTAGGTGGAAGATTTCATGAAGAATACATGGGGAAAAAGTGGAAAAATAGATTTAACTAAGATAATAAAATTGGCAATTTCTCAACTACTAGATTAGGGTAGTTCGATGCCATTGATGAAAATTTTAAGAACGAAAAAGGGAGAAGATCCTAGAGAAAAATTTTAAGTGAGGAAAGAATGGGAAGATACAACTTTTAAATGACTGATACAACATCACATTTGAGGTTGTGGAAGGATTCTATATATTACAGAGAAAGGTTGAATATTATCCTTATTCAAAGCTAGTTCAATCTTAAAGGATTACCTTAGTGTGAAATACCACCTTGTAACAGTTTTAGAGTTTGTTCTCAACTCCATAATAGCATTATTTGAGGGAGATTAATGTATATTTCATTAAGTATTTTAGATCAATAGAGATAGTGATTGTGTTGATTCTAACTAATTTGTATGTTACTCTACAAATAGTGTAGGATTGTTTCAGTCCAACAACCTTATCATCATGGATGCATTTGTTTTTGGCCCTCTCATTCATGGTTTAGATGATTTTATTTCTCATATTGTTTTTTCACTTCCATTTTCAATTAATCTCATTTTTTCTAATTCACACTTGCACTATGTTATATCCACTAGACTATCATACTCTTATAATACATAATACTCTTATATATCCCAAACTCCTTATATCTATTGGTGTTTCCCCTTATCCACCTTACCCATTTCAAAAAGGTAGCTAATAAATCATTTTTATTTATACATATCATATCTTCTAACAGACACAACATTTAAATATTTGCAAAAATATAAAATAAAGACTTGGCATATGACTAGATGTATTAGCATTTCACTATAACACCCCAATTTTAAAACACTAAAAAAACCTTAACATTAAAAATATATGGAATAATTTATTTTGGAATAATTATGTTGATAGGCGTGATCTATGTGAGAAAACCCGACACCCTCTGACAACGATAGAGATATCAACAGATCAGATTTCATGGTCGACGAAACACGAATTTGCATGGCCCCTACACGTGTCCACGAAAGGTAGGAATGTCAGAGATAAAGACATGCATATAGCGATTGATTGAATATACCTATCGTAGCCTTTGAAATCTCTGCGTCAATGATGGGAGGGTGGAAAATGGGTGAGTTGCCATAGAAATGTTGTATCAACCATAAAGAAGATGAATCTAGCATGTTTTCAGTCACCAAACAGGTCTTACGGACTGCAAACATTCATGCCACTATCTCCTACCAAGCAAGGGGTTACGACCACAATGATCAATTAAGGCATTGATGGCCATGATCGTAGAAAATGAGAAATATTATGCAACTTTACCTTCATGAGAATGAGAGAATGCTCTGATGAATGTATACACATTGAATATTTATCACTATGTGGGAGTGATTATATTAAAATTCCATGAGTAACGTGCAGCAATAGCAATGGCTAGATATCTGATGAAGCACTGTAGTGCATGGTGGCACACGTTTTGTCACTCGTCTGAAAGAAAATGGTATGATATGGACACCTTGGCACAGAAACATCTGACCATGTCATTTTTTTATGCCTTCTTTCTGATCAAAAACAAAATGCTTGAGACATACAGATAAATAAAACTAAGAGAGGAAGATATGGGTCCCCATGCAAGAAAATACCAACACAGCAGGTCGGCTCCTGGTCAGGAACATTAGTGTAAGTATTTACTATTAAGAATATGAATGATGAGTATGAAAAAGGAAAAATTCTAATGGTTGTGGTGTTTGTAGAGTGACAGAGATTCGATGGATTTTGATGTAACTCATGTGACTCTGAATGATGAGGAAAAAGAAAGCAGCATTTCCCATGACACTCCATGTTTGTCTAAAGAAGCTTATAGGAAGCACCTCTCTACGACAATGTTTCCCAAATTAAGGATTCTTACTTTCCAAAGCAAGTCCCCTCCTGCCTCAGGAACCATACACAATAATACCCTTTACTTTTCTGATCCGACTCGTCCTCTACCCATTGTTCTTGGCAATAAATTTCTGAGCAACGTTAGCATTCCATAGGCGAAGCTAGAGGAGAGACATTGCACCAGTCAGAAAGGACAGACTAGGTGCGGGAGTCCTATGTACATGTTGGTCATACCTCTGTCGTAACCATGAACACAGGAGTTATGGTTGCCACTTCTATTGCTCAGTTTGTCATGAGCCGTGGTAAGTACGGTTCCCACTATTTTTCCAGTACGTATGGCATCAAAAAAATCAAAAAGTAAAACTTCTTCTGCAGATGATGTCGAATTTTGTATTTGTTTGTGTCTGTTACGGATCATTCTAGTAAGGAGAAGTGTATATCGCTACTTTGGATGTGACTCAGGTTGCAGGCAGGGCCTACACTGTTAGCACCATTTGTGAAACTGTTTCTATATCATAAGTGCACCAAATCTCTAATACAATTATTATGATAAAAAAAAAGGATGTCATATGTGGAGTTTAGTGCATTGCTTATTCTCTCTCCTTGAATTCTACACATAAGTAGGTATAGTACTATTGCAGCATTGTCAACTTTGTATCTACTATGGGTTGGCAGCAATCCATTGCATTAGTAAGCATTTAAGATTACCCATACTAGTTATCCATATCATGAACATGAATGGCACAATTTGATCTATTTAGGGAACCATTATATTATTTAGCTGCAAAGTAAGTTTTTTTACTACGTTGATAGGTCGTGTTCTATTGATGGAGATTGGAAGGGTTAACCCCCTCGTGACGTATGACAGAGATATCAACGAATGATATTAGCATGGTTGACGATGCACATATTTGAATTTGAGCCCCTACTATGTGTCCGCGAAGAGAGTAGAAGATGCTCACGTAGATACAACTACCATGCAGATGTGGAACCATGCAAGATAGAGTAATATTTATTGTTCTTGGCATATAAGATTAGCTTAGCAAAAGGTAAGCACCATACACGAAGGAGGGATGGTAGTACATTAAAGCGCTATTTATGTCAAAATTATTACGTAGACAGGTACGGGGAGTCCATGTGTGACAGGTGGTCATACCTCAAGATGGTCGTTTGAGATTTAATGATGACACAGGAAACATATGGTTGCCAGCTGTGATTCCCAGGGAAAGTATGAGCCATGGTTGAGTATGGCTTCCCACTGTTATTGGTAGATCTAGTACGTATGTAGTGTAGATATTAAATATAATATATAGTTAGACACACTTCTCATGCAGGGTTTCGATATAGTTTCTGTTAGCTGTATGTGATCCTGCTGTGGATACATAAATAGTAAAGAACAATGTTTTTCTTACTGGTCTTTGGATGTACAAACTGGAGGTTGAAGGCAATGACCCTACTGACTTTCAGCTATCTGTGATGAAATCAACTAGAAGTACCTTGAGGAGGTCTCTTCTGTGCAACAGCTTTGTGGTGAATGTCATAAGCTTTATTTGATTTGATTACTTACACATTTGTGAATTCAAAGCTTGTTTATGTGCAAATTAGCCATTTTCTGTACTTTTAGTGCAAATAATCACTTATGTTAACAATCACTTAAGTGGATTTCTCTATTACCATTAGTTCTTTACAAAAAATGGTTCTACAGGATACTAATGTTTCTACTAGTCCATCACTGCACTAAACCATACTTCCTAGAATTACAATGAAATGTTTAATTAATGTGGCTCGTAGCCAAGGTTATGGGGTATTTATATGTATTCGGGTTTAAATGTTTTTTAAAAAAAATATTCCTAGTGGTCTTCTGTGTGCATCAGTCTTAAGTCAGTTATGATAAAGCAAAGTTGTCAGTATAGAATTTTTAAATGCCATTGTGGATGGAACTTGTGTAGTATAAGTTTGCATCTCAATGATGAAACAAACTTGTCTGTACAGACTTTAAGTATTATTGTTGAGATTTAAATCTTAGAACCCCTTTATTTGTGCAGGTCCAAGAGCGCTTGATTCTTGTAGATGAATTGTTTTATGCAAATGAGGTGTTTTGCACAGGTATGACAGTGGTGGTCTCTCCTGTAAGCAACATGGGGGAAAACATGCAATGGTCATATGTATTCATTTTTGTGAATATGAAATAAAATCCATGAAACAAGGATGCTTGTAGCGTTTCATATGAAAAAAGTATTTGAAAAGTATTAAAAAAAGTTGCATTCATTTTAAAGAACTACTACTTGAAGTATTTAGAATAGAAGATGGCATAAGTTTCATCAATTTGCAAGTTAAACTTTTTCAATTCTAAAAGAGTCATAGAGTCTCTAAGAAAATAGTACATCAGTGAGAGTGGGGTAATGAGAGAAAATATTTTGGGTTAAGAAATTGCATTTGTTAAAATAATATGACAAATAGAAAATGTTTAAGTGGAAGAACATGGCAGTATAAAATTATAAAGACTACACTTTAGAAAAAAAAAAATTAGTAGAGAAGTTATTTGAAAAGTAATATGTTAAAAAAAATATGTTGTCATGGATAGATGGACCATATACACAAATATTTTATGAGTGTTTTAATACTTCCAAAATGACAAAAAATTAATAAAAATAATCCAAAAGTGAAATGGGGGAGACGTTAGAAGAAAAAAGAAACATACAACACGATAGTATGGTATTTGTACTTGGAAAATAAATAACAAAAGGAAATAGTGGGAATGGAAATAGTGAAAAAGATCTATATATGACACGAAGTGGTGAAGCATGAAAAGGAGCGGCTGATCGAGATTATGAGGGCAGTGTTAAGGGCATGGATCTTTACTTTGCTTTGTTGTTGAAACTTATTCTACATAATCTTTATTTAATGATTGAAGACTCCCAAATCAATCTAAAAGTATATTTTCTCCTAATAATTTAATAATTTCATTATAATAAACTCATAGAAAATATTTTCTATAACTAGATTTAATTTATTGATTTATATGTGATTTAAAACTAATTAGAATAATATTATCTTAAAAACACTTTTTCACATTTAAAATTAATCCCACAGATGAATTTAATCTAAGAAGACATTAACAATTATTTTGGTATCACTTTAAAAATATATTTTATAAATAACTATAACATTTTTTAAACATTATGAACTATACAATTTATATCAAAGAATCAACCATTGATATATATGGATAAGTTTGTTTTGTGTTGGTAAGGTATAGGCCTTTCCATACATAACACTATCGACTAAAATGAATTGATAGAAACAAAAATAATTGTTTGTACGAATGAAATTTCTTTGTACATGGTCATGGTATGGTCCATAGTGCTCCATGGTTTTACACAAAAAAAGTTTGCAATGTTCAATTCTGAAACAATATGTTCTACAACCTTGCAACCCATTATATCTTCAAGAATTTTTCAAAAAAAACATTTCGGTGCATGTACAACAATTTATGCATTTGTATTATGTAATTTGTCAAATAGTTGTCAAGCCTTTTAATGCTTCCACCTTTTGCATGCATGTGTATCAATGCATTCATAACTACAACATCTAAAAAATTGGATTTAAATTACTTTTTCATGGGTTCCCATACCTTGTCTCAATGCTCCCAATTTGGCACAATCCGAAAAAAAATTGATGTCGAGCTAGGTCATGTGATTAGATTGGAATTTCATTTTTTGGATTTGGTAAATGTTTTGAGAAAGCATGTGTCTTCATTTTAACAACTATTATTATATTCCTTAAGAAAATATTTGTCCTGAATCATTTTGTCAAACACTTTGCGAGCATCCAACAAACTATAATAGTTATAATATATGGTTTAAAAAATTATTAGGTGCACTAAATAGTTTAACATTCTTTTGTTATTTGTAGGACACACACACACACACACAAGATTATCAGATTGCATAAATAATATTTTTGTCAATTGTTATTGTTTATCGACAATATTAAATATATGTATATATTATATTAATTAATAATTACATATTTAAACGAGCTAACAATTGAAATATATGGTTTACAAGTAGATTAGTAGAGTAAATAGTTTACAAATTTTTATTTATTATTCGAATATATAAACATAAATTATTAATAGATTATATATAATAAATTATTGATAATTCTTGTTTACGGTAAAAAATAATACAGTTATAACAATATATGGTATAATAACTACTTGCTCCAGAAACTCTTTTCTTTAAATTTGTTTAAGGATAACATTTCTTATGTTGCTATCCTTGGATATTTCTCTCTTACATTTGCCATGCAAAGTACACCTATGCATTGTGATTTTTATTTCTTCGACTATGTGTCTTCACTTACAATATACGAGCCTTTTGAATGTTTCCACATATTGCATGCATGTGTATCAGTGCATTCACAACTACAACTTCCAAACAATGGATTTCAATTACTTTTTCGTGGGTTCCCAAACCCTGTCTCGATGCTCCTAGTTTGGCACACTTTGAAAAAAACTTGATGTTGAGGGTCATGTGATTGGGTTGGAATTTTATTCGTTGAATTTGGTAAATATGTGTCAATGTCTATTGAAAAATCCCATGTCTTCCTTTTAACTGCTATTATCATATTCCATGAGAAGACATTTGTCTTGAGTCATTTGGCCAAACACTTTGCGAGCGTCCGACAAACTATAATAGTTATAATATATGTTTTAAAGGTTTATTAACACACTGAATAGTTTAAAACTCTTTTGTTATTAGTAACATATCTTATCTACATACAGATGTTTCCATAAGAAAACGTATCCTAGAAATGTCGCTTCATTTTCCCCTTACATATTTTTAAACGTTACATGTGGTTACATGTTTCGGTTTCAGATCATGTGTAGCATACTTATGTGATTTACATTATTGTTGGTTATTGTGCAGAACTATAAGGCATTCCACGTGCAATTTACATCATGGCCACAACTTTCACATATGGGGGAAAATCTATTTTTATTTTGTCTACGAAGGTTCCTTCAATCCACTTGCTTTTCTTTTATTTGTCATCATTAAATAAGATTGATACTTGGGGCCTCCTTGGGATGTAGACAACGCCTTCCATCTTCCTGTTCTACCAATTTCCATAAGAAACCAAAATAACTATCACTTAAAATTGCTTGGGCATTTTCAATCCACAAATCCCAAGGGCTTACTCTGCAGCGAGCCACTACTGACATTGGAGGAACGAAAAGACAAGGCCTAACCTTCATGGGTATATCAATAGTTTACTCTTTGTCAGTCGTTTGTATTTCTCCTCCATTTTCATTTAGTCGTTACTCTTAAATGTCATCCACACCTCTACTACAGTCACACTTACTAGAGGAATCCTACCTTCATTCCCTTCATCTCCTATTGTAGTAACACTTACTAGAGGAATCCCACCTTCATCTCTCCCATCTTGAACCGCATTTCTGGTTCCCTCTCCCTCTGTTGCTCATCTTCTCATCTCTTATTGTGTTACTCCACACTCATTTCAACTTGTTCCTCTTATTGTCTACCCACATGCATTTCTCATACTCATTTTTTATATATTGCAGTTTCCTTCTCCTCACTTCCATCTCCAACTTCGGAGTTGTCATCAAACACCTCAAGTGTGATTGCTAGTTAGTCATAAATGAACTCATGTTCTACGTTACAAAATTTACATTGTGCCATTAGGCTTGTGCAACTCAACTTCAGTTAATTTTTGTCAAAGCCAATAACCTTGTGGTCAATTAAAATATAAAATTGATTGTTAGTTTAAAATGTTGCGCTGTCAAAATAATCATCCATATAACCCTAACAATTCGCCAGGCCATCCATGCAATGTTAGCATTAAGGTGGCGGTAGTTTACCTTATATGGGTAAAGGGTTTCATTACTATTAAAACACCAAATTATCAATAAAGTGTTTTAGGATAACAGTTTATTTATCATTGACTGAATTTATGTATATCTCTTACAAGGATCTAAACATTATAATTTCTTAAGAGCTTATTTTTAATTAACATAAAATGCTTATCAAATATAACCTTTGTCTACCTCCACTCATGTGAAGCTTTCAAATATTCTTTTATAGGTTTATGGTATTGGCTTTTTACATTGATTTTCTAATTTTTTTTATTTTTATAGCACCATTCTAAAAAAAGGGATTAGGGTTTTAATATAGAAGTGTGTGTGTAGACACAAAATCATGCAATTTAGACATTAATTAGTCCCAGTCTTATACTACTAATCATATGGTTTTTGAGTGAAGAAATTACTAATTAACCCTCATCTCTTAGCAATTTTTATTTACTTTTAGTCATACTTCCTGACCTTCACCGCATACATGCCTGATCAGTTTTCATTACTTTGTGTCATTTTAGCCTTGACTGGGCACCCACACTAGTATTGGGGTACCCGTCGACGCCCTGGTCCCTGTCGGGGCTCCCTGATCCTTTTTACACTTTCCCATCACTTTTTGGGAACTTTGTATCCATTTAAGCTTCTTATCTTTTTAGTGGTCACCCTTTTTAGGGTTGATTACGAAATTAGAACAAGATAACCATATAAATATAAAGTTATGAGACCATAATGAGGGACCAAGACCTAGGCACTATTGTCATCATCTAAGGTTGCATCCATCTAGAGCTCATTTTCATCAATATAGCTCCATCCTAAGGCACAAGGCTGGTTCATCTACATCACATTGTATAGGAGGGAAGTTTAATCTATTCCATCCACCATTCTATTACGTTTTCTACACATAGTTATTTCTCACTACTTTCACAGAGTGCAACTGGAAAAAGAGAAACCTAGGGCATGATCACCACACACACACACACACACACACAAAACTACATCAGGTCTGAGATGTAGTTTACCACTTAGTTAGTAATTCATCCATTGTGGCTGTTGTGGACATTCTAACCCCTTCATTTGCATTTTTTATTTTTTAGGGTTTGATGCTTGTTTTGGGGCCTTACAGCTCTTTGTTTCATAATTGATCATTGGTAACATTTGTCACAGAGGATTGAATTACATGTGACACACAATGAAGGATTTAGATCATCATCTGACCTTAAAAGTTGGTTTTTGGACCTCTTACACATACCAAGGCGCCTAAAATACATAATAGGGCACCTATAGGTGCCCTAATCCTCTCCCAGGAGCCCCAATTCAGAAAAAATATTAGATCTATCCTTTACGAGACCTCTTCATGGTCTTTCCTACTTCCGTAATATTTGGTTCATTTTACGACATGGTCCAGATACACCTACGAATCAACTAAGATCATTCCAACCCTACTTATCAATTAGGGTTTCACATTTTCATTTGTTTAGTTGTTTGGGTCATTTCTATATTTATTCATTATTGATGTTCCTAATTAGAATAACTACTCTAAGACCGCATTTTATTTAATCATTTTGGTGAATATGAATCCACTTATATGCTCCTAGGGTCTCATTCTTCTTAGGGTTCCTTCATCATGACTATCTCTATTCATGACTTTTTATTTCTTCATCCTGAGTTCTGTAAGCTAAAGTCATCAATTTTCTTCTCACAACTCATATTCCTGACAACACTCATTTATATGTACTCTATAATACCTTTTCAGCTGCATTTTCTCAGCATATTTCTTTTCCTTCTATACCTCATGTTGACCTCACTACTTTTGACAGTAACCCAACCCTATAGATCATATGTCCTATTCAGAATGTAGGTGTCAAGTGCACTTTAATTGATAATGGATCTGAACTCAACTTATGTCCCATGTCATTCTTTGAATCCATAGGTATTTTATCTCGTGAGATTATTCCATCTTATCTTTCACTACGTACTTATGATGCTTCTTTTTGTCCATGTGTTAGGACCATATTACACTACCTATCATGGTAGGACCCAAGACTATCCCAACTTTGTTTTACGTCATTGATTTCCTAGTCTTCTTTAACTGTTTTCTTGGTAGACCATGGCTTTATGTCATGCAATTTGTAGTACCTACGGTGCATCATTGTATCAAATTCCTACACGAGGGTATTGAGCATATTATTTTTTGTTATCGTAAATTCATTCTAATATTGTGACAACGCCCCTAATACTAGTCTTCCTATTCCACACACTAATACTACAAACAATCTTCAACCTATGGATGAATCAACTCACTTCCCACCACTTGAGAGTGTAGTTTGTGTGATAGATGTATTTTCATTTATGCCACTTGCTACTACTACTACTATTATCCCTTATCAAGGGCATGTTTAGTCTATGGATGTCACTCTATCCCCTAGACATTCACATGTACCACCTACATTAGCACACCCACTATTAACTTGCACACTTTTAATGAATGATTTATATTGGGAACATATTCAATTTTATCCTACTTCTGATGTCACTATATGTTTACATGATGGCATAGCTCGACTTGGTTTTTCCTTCGAGGACCTTTATCCTCCTACTCATGATCCTCATCTATATTATGGCTTCATCATTGTTACTGTTACTTATAGTATATGTGTATTTCATATTAGGGTCAAAGCATATAACTGTGTCCCACTTTTTTGTAGTTTTTGTACTTTCAGCAAACTATGTCTGACAACCAAAACATGACCAAACACATATAAAATGACCAAACATGCATTTTTAAGAGGATATAAATACCAAGGTACAGGGCATCCAGAATTTACCTGATTTTTTAAAATTTTATAGTTATTTTAAATTATTTATTTACTAGTCATATTTTAAAATATTTATGGCCACAAAGTGGGACACACTTGTATGCTTTGACCCATTACGGTCTACATATCGCGCACTCATCTCTCTTCCCCGCTCTCATTAGGAGAGTCTTGGCTTACTTCTATTGGAGGCACATTGGATCTTGATTATATTTAAATCTCATTCCCTATGCCTTTTGGACGCATTTTCATTTACAATAGCTCTTTGATGGGTTATACAAATAATCTAACTCGTTGGTATGCACATGGTTTTCCACTTCCTCCATTTACTAATGAGGAATATGCCATGGGTATTTATAACTTATGTTTAAATGGCTCGTTATGTGATCCACCATAAAATATTTCTTATCAAGTCACCAATGCTTACCCATTTGACTATGATCCTGAGAGAGATGATCTTCTAGATGGCATTACATAAGTACATCCTTCATCTTGCATACTTGGGGGTCATAGTATTTACACACACTCCCATCATGTTTGTGACAACACATATATCATCTTTGCATTATCATAGCATAGGCATACTCATCACACATGTTAGCTTCATCATTACCCAATGACGTACTCTTATGCTTCGGTTCACACTTGACTGTTTCAGGGCTTACTACACATCAACCTCAAACACTGCACCATAGGTATTACACATTACATATCTTCACACATCTTGCTTCACATGTCTTAAACTTTACATAATACACTCTACATTTAGTTTATATTGTTTTGACATTGGTATTTACGCATCATACATCTTATTAGTCATCATTATACATGTATCACACTTTTCAGTGTCTACATTATATTCATGCATTGTGCATTTATACACCACACATTATCTATACACTATATTAGTATTCATCATACATGTTTCACACTTGCATCTAGAATTACATACTATTCATCATGCCTTCTATCTAACACACATATTCACACCTTTACTTCACATACACATCTTACATTGTACACTAAACATCATATGGTCATCTATTATCCTCACACATACTACATCATCTTCTATGCACTGCACTCAGTACCCTATGATGCACTTTAGTTCCTCAGTCTATACTTGACTATCAAGGGTTTAAAAATCAAATAGACCTTATAATACTTACATTTTCATCATTTTACCTTTCTTCATGCAACATTACTAGGATAGTGATATCTTCTATAAGCTAAATGGTCACCTACTCTATCATCTTGTAGTGGTATACGCTTTAGGCTACATCACCACTCCCTTTTATTCATCTAGTAGTGATATAGGCTTTAGGATACATCATCACTCCTACATTCATCTTTTCGTGATATACGCTTAGGCTATAAGGTTCATGCACACATCATTTCTAGATCACATTTCATCAATACACATGCACAACCATCACAACGCGTTACACACGACACACACTTCGACCATTTCCCAATGACACACTCTCATTTATGGTTCATTCTTAGCTACTGAGGGGGTAAATTAAATGAACCTCATTGCATAAATTTCCATTCAATTGGGGGTTATGTACCTCCTACAATCCATCTTGCATTTCGTTCCATCCATCCACAACATATTATTGTTATCCATATTTCAACCCCTCGGGTCAAATATTGGATCAGCCATGACCCCACATAAAAGAGCCTGAGAAAACTCATATAGATCTTGTAAATGAGTTGCAGAAGGACTCGACAATGGAGTGGTAGAGGCTGAGAAAGATCAAATGACCCTATGTAAAAAGAAACAACTCTGTCAAGCCATTTCTAAATATTAAATCCTTTTCTAGGCATTCAGTTAGACTCAATAATGGAATAGCAGGGTCATAGTAGAAGGGGTAATGCCGCAGAGGAACCAGGAGGAATAAAGGGAAAAATGGTGAAGATTCAAAGTCTTCAGACTCGAAACAGTTCAGAAAAGAGCCCAGATAATGACTAAGTATGGAGGAGGCAGTGGAGAGAACCACGTGTCTACGCGACGCTTGTCCATCGTAAAATCCAAAAAATGAATTCAAGTGAGCGCCAAGCTTCCACGTGTCCAGAATCCTAAAATTTGCGGGGCTGTTGAAAATTCTTCAACTAAGAAAGAAGATGTCAGGTGTCAGCTCGACGTAAATCTAAAATGGGATCCCAGGGTGGAGACTCAAACTCACGCCAGCCCTCCACATAGAAAATGGTCAAACAGGGTCAAAAGGTAGATAGGGAGGGTCTCAAAATTGGCTAAGTATGAAAGTGTGAGTGGAGAATTCCAAGTGTTAGTGTGGCGCATCGCCAAGAGTTATTCCTAGGGTGGATACCTAAATGAGCGCGAGCTCGCCATGTAGCCCAAAGCCCCAAAAAAGTAAGAAGGACGGTTGAAAATTCCACATACTGGCAGAGGCCAACAAGTGTCAACTTGATGCTCCTCCAAAGGAAAAATTTGAGTCGGGCTTCCAAGCAAGCGTGATGCTGCCAAATGTCTAGTCTGAAAAGGGGCAAAGTCGATTGATTATTCAATGCATAAGCCAAGCTAGCAAAGGCTACTAAGTGTATAAATGGCACTAATTCAAGGATTAAAGAAAGACAAGATTTCCAAACAAGTGCCAAACTGCCATGTGTCCAAGGTCAAGAGTTATGACCCCGCTAAGCAAAAGACTGAGCCAAAAATTATAAAATGGGTTGCGACCCCACCCAAAGGAAAAAGTCAGCATTTGATCCTGAGTTGAGGCCAAAGTGGGGAGTCAGAGGAAAAGATGAAAATTTTCCTTTTGTCAACAAAGGCACAAAGATAAAGATGGAAGTGCACCCCCAGCCAACCAAGGGGTGCCATGTATCCAAGCAGAGCTTCGGGGCCGCAGGGGTTTTCTACGTTTTTCATTTTGTAAAAAAAGGAAAAAGGTAAATTACAGACTTACGAGTCTGATTTTTTCTCTAATCTGGCTTCCATGTGCCTCATATCAAAAGGGGACCCATTTTTTCAAACTGTTTTCCCGCCCATTCGTACGTACCCGATACAAACTTTGAAGGGGCATATCTTTCGACTCAGGGCTCAAAATATTACAAATATGACACCGTTGGAAAGATCTCAACCTCGCCCATGCCATAGAGATCTGAAACTTTAATTTTACAGAGATTAGGTAAAGGAAAATGGAGGAAACATCTTCAGGGGCCATTAATGCGGGATCCATCTGCCTCGAAAACCAAATCGGATTCAATCTATTTCATTATTTCTTCTCCTTCCAAGGTGCCTAACCAATGATTGAGGTAGTTAAGATGGATTTGGGGGGCATATTTTATCAGAGGCATTAACAGAAGTGGTTGAGTTTCAACCTACTTTCCCGCTTCTCTCTCTTTCTTCTCTCTAATTGAATCTATAAATACAGGGGTGGGATTCATTGTAAAGCGTTATACATTCTTTGTTTTGTAGATTCCCTTTTCCTTCCAACAAAGTAATTTATGGAGTTCAGGCCTTCCATTAAAAGTTGTAATATATTTCTTGCCACCTATCCATTTTGTAATGTATTGTATCAATCTGCAGAGGAATGAAACACATTTTTGATCTATTCTAGATCCTTTCTATCTCTTTTGCACACATCTAGTCTTTCATTATAAATCTGGTTATCTGGTCTTGATTATTGCATGTACTTGTTGGTTTGTGTCTATCAACAGAACTAGTGTTCATCATTCCTTTTGTGCATCACCTTGTAGTTTAGTTATTTCTTATTTCTTGTACCCCTTTTTATCCCTATCTCCTTGGCAAGTTTTAGATTAGGTATAGAAATAGATCCTCTATAAGTCCTCACGAATGCACCAAAACAGAGGAATAGGAACCAACCTTTAATCTTGAGAGCTTTTCCGATTATGTAAATTCCCACACTTTGGGAAAAGCTCAATGTTGTGCAGTCACACTAAATCACTCTACCTTAGAAAAGTAGATCTGTAGAATTCATTTGGGGGGGTGTTGTGATTCTTCACTAACAATTACATCTCATGGTTTCTTTTACTCTTTCTTTAATTTGTTTGTTCATGGTCACTTTATTACACATGCTAGTTATATCTCTTGTAATTTATCTATACCATACACACAAGCACATTCATGCCTTTTTTTAGTTGTGATTGTAGACAGGTCTCTTACATGCAACATGGATTCTTTCCTTTTACCCTTCTTACATTGGTTGTAAGTGGCATCCACATTCTTCTCTCATAGGTGTTATTGTTTCATTTTGTACTTACCACTTGCTTATATATGCTTTTAACATATTGGTTATCTTTCTAACATACTAATGGGTGCTTCATGTGCAGCATTTTTATGCAAGTATATTTTCATCCATGCTTTTTTGTTACATTGTCTATTTTTTTCTCTTGTTTGTGTGCATTTTATTTTGTTTGGTGTACACACTTGTTTATTTTTATGTGGTCATAATGGTCGTGCATGTCTTGCAACATCATGAGTGACATCTCATGTTTGCAACCCACTTTGGTGGTCTACTTTTTCTTCTTACACGTTTGCTATATTTTTTGGTAGCTTACACATTTCTTTTTAAATGTATATTTGTCTGTACTAACACTTGTTTTTGTTATCCTTATTGTTTGTGTGTGCCTTTGTTTCTATAAAGTGCATTTGATTCCCCCTAGAGGACAAAGTTATAGATTTCATGCGGTTGGTCCTCTTTTGAGGCCACATTCTCTTTTCAGTGATGTCATATGTGCTCCCAAAGAGGGGGCCATCATTTGGGGTTTTACATTCTACACAACACTCCTAAACCAGTTCAATTCGATGCACTTTCTGCTCTTGGCATTGTGAGTTATATACAATGAGTGGGTTAGGAATAGTATGCAAACCTTGTACACAACATTTTTTCATAGGACATGGTTTCCCTTAGCATTTGGGGGAGCAGTTGCAGGCTGGAGGATACATCGGACTTCCTCTCTATACTACTTCAGCTAGTGATGTCGAATTGTCCAAAAAAATAGGTAGTACAAAGATCTCTTCACACATATTTAGGGAAGTAGTTACAGGTTAGAGAATAATGCAGCTTTCTCCCTACACTATTTTGGGCTATGGTGTTAGATCACCCAAAAAAACCAAGACAGGATATCCTCTTTCTACACTTTTTCTCTCAACATGGATCAAATGCACATGTTCCATTTTTCATTTATGTACTTTAAATTTACATGCTTTCACATACATATGCATGTGTTTTTACATATACATGTATATTTTACCACTTCATCATTTTATCCTTGCAAGTCTATCCATATGAAAAAGAAGCATTCAACGATAACAACAATAACTAATACAAAAAATGGGTGAAACAAAAATAACATTTTCTGGCGACACACACAATACTAACCATGTAGGTATATCATGCACATCGACAATTATAAGTGTGTTTCCGCCCTAGGTTCACTCTCGTCACTTTTTTTGCACTTTTGCATCTTTTGTTTCCATGATCCATCATCTTTTTGTCATTCCATGCTTTTTCTAGTCCTTCAGCTCATTTCTACATCACTCTACATGGATTATCAAGTACGCATCACTATCTACTTTATGTTACCGAGCTTTCCTCTCACAAACATAAAGTGGGGGAAAAGTAAACACAAAATCATGTTGTAGACACCCATAATTATGCCCGAGAAATTTAAATACTTAAATTGTGCTAATTATCTTTGTTCCCGTAAATTGGCGACATTTTTTCAAAAGGGCTCATCTTCTCTCCTATCGTCGTTAATTAATTACACTACGCTAATTAATTAAATCACCTATCCAACAAATATCCTAATTAACAACATTTCGTTAATTAATCTCTCTTACTATCTAGACTAATCAATTATTATTAATTAATTATCATCCCCTTTCATTTAACCAATAAATCAATATTCAATTGATTTAATCCCCTTCTATAGTCTAAATCATGCTAATATTCCTCTAAAAGCTTTTATAAGGTTACATATCTATTAATTAAATCATCATGATTAATTAAAAGGCCCCCTTTATCCACATGAGTCACTAAAGGACAAACAAACCCTCCTAAAGTTAACTCAATTGTATCTAAACCCCCCCTTATCCACAACTAACTCAACATCCCTATTATCCCACATGCAAAGGGATGTAGTGGTTCCTTTATCCATTGAGCTATATCTAAATTCCTTGAGAAGACAAAATCAAAGCATATAGAAAATAGACTAAAAGATTTCCTTTGTTATTGTTGACAATTCACCACTTAAAGAGTTAAGCCTCTTTTTCTAGCCAAAGTGCTTGGGTCATATGGGAGTTGTCAAAAGGGTCTTGTAGCCCAACATTGATAAGCTCTCATTCCTAGGTTCTTGGATATCAAAAGAAACCACTTTGATTGTCATGGAGCCTACATAGATCCATTTAATTTTGTTGTTAATCAAAAGAGTAGAGGTTCTTGACCAATTTACGTGTTTATTTTGATTTATGCTTTGAAGCATTAAATGTAAATAATGTTATTGTCTAACCTTGTTTAGCTCTTATCTTGATGGTGCTTTAGGCTTTGCTTTATCTTTGTTAAATAAGACTACTAGGTGTTAGTCTTTAATTTCATTAACTTAGCTTAAGCACAAAACTATGCACACATTTGGCATGCCCAATCGGACCTAGTCCCTTGGCATTTTAGTTTAAATTCTATTGTTTTGGCTAACTTTTGATATGCACATGTAGTAACTAATGTCCATTTTCTTAGAATTTTTGCTAATATTATATGTGTAGGTTCTTGTTCATAGCCATCATTTTAATGGGTTATTTCCATTTTAAAACTAACTTGTTAAAAATTGAAGTATTGTGAGCTTTTTTGTGTTTTTTTGCCATGTTTTGGTTGCAGGAGTGGCGCAGGCACACTAACATGAGCACAGGCACCTCTCGAGTGGCGCAAGCGCACTATCGGAGTCTAAATCTCTGTCTATTGACCTTGGCGCAAACACACTAACCTCGGTGCACGTACCATAACCAGAGCGCAGGCACGCTAACTTGAGCACAAACATCATTTCATACTGTACCTTTAATGTAATGCAAAACCTATCAAACCAGTGCATACACCCTAACCCCGGTACACACGCTTTTCTTGTGGCACAGACACATTTTTGGTGGTGCAAACATTCTGTCAGAATTTGATAGTCTTTTAATTTAGCAGTGACACACATGCTTTTTCGATGGCACACACACTTTTTCAGTGGCGCACATGCTTTTTTGGTAGCACAAGTGCTTTGTACGAATATAATCTTGTTTTTATCTTAGGTAGCGTATACATCTTTCTGGTGGCACTCACATCTCTCGAGTGGTGCAAGTACACTGTAAGTCAGAAAAACACTGAGTGGCGCATCCGCCCTAACCTACGCACAGATGCCAAAACAAGGGCGCAAGTGTATTTTTGTTTTCTTGAGATTAATGTGCTAGGGTGCTAACTTTCTTGTAGGTTTTATCTAATTAAATAGTCATTTTTGTAGGGTGTTTTTACATGCTTTTACTTGATTAGATAAACTTTGCATGCTTTCTTATAAGAATAATATCACGTATGCTCTTCCCTCGCGTACCTTGGGGTGATCTTGGGAATTATAAATGATTCTTAAGTCTTTTTGATGCTTTGAAATTGTTAGGAATATTTGAATTGGAATGGGTTAACTTGGTGTGTTTGAATTAAAGTGCTTTTCCATTTGATATCTTCTTGGATTTTGGAAACATCACATATGCTCTTCTCTTGCATCCTTGGACAATCTTGAGAATCAGAAATGATGTTTACTCTTTTGATGGAAAACTACTAAACTCATTGTACAGCACCAAAACACCACGCTTGTCAAAGAAAGAAGGAAATGAAACGAAGTCAAAAATTACTAATACAGTTGTCATACAGGTTGCCAAAAGGTGTTCAAGCAAACCACACCTAATTAAACAAGATAAAAAGAACAACATATTCAAAACACTATATTGCAGGTTTTGGAAAAGGGTGCATCCCTATCTACTCAACTGGAACATAACCCCTTTGGCATAACGCCTTAAGCTAAAACAATGGGGGTCGTTCCAGGAACCCCAAAGTAGTCCATGCAAGAGGGAACCTTGTGGATGAAATGGGAAGTGCTCCGCACTACCTACTTGACTAGTGATTCTTTTATGAGATAGCATTACCAGTTGTCTATATGGTGACCCCAGTGATATTACATGTAGACGCACTAGTTGCCTATTATTTGTGAAGGGGGTAAAGTAAAGTCGAGATACTCCCAAACTAGTCAGTGTGACTTTTTGGGTAAATCAAGTTTTCTTAAGACAATTTTGTGACACCTAGGACGATAGAATCACATAGGAAGATATACTTTGACCAGGAGCCCACTTTGACCACTTCAAAATAGTGTTGATTTGTGAGCCATCTTTTCATTACGAAACATGTGACACGTTACTTTTGCTTAGTTTTTTATTTGCCTTAGGGCGAGGTGAAAGTCTGCCAAAGTGAAGCTAGCATTTTTCATCCCCATTTGTGATCTACTTCCTTCACATTCTTTTGACACTTTGTTGATCAAAAGAAAGGTGATTACCTTTGTGTTACCAATCGATTGTTTCTACCGCTTTTTTTTTGTTTACGCCCATCCATGTTTGTGGCTAGGTAAGTTAAACATCTAAAGTGTGTGGAGTCGTATTCATATCATTGGTGGACTTTGTGATCTTAATACCCATGTCAGGATCATCATCGTAGTTAGGCGTGGTTCTTCATCTTGAACTTCCTTAGAAATGTTACCTTGTTTGTATCGTATCACTACAATTTTGGTATTTATGTCTTGTTTCTCGTGAACTTGACCTAAATATCTATATTGTAAGGTTACTCTACACACATTTTAACAATTCTTAGTTATACTTTAAGCTTTTAATTTGACTCTATTATTGCCTTGATTTTGAAGAGTGCTACGTGTTACCACTTGTGTGTGTTGTATCAATATCATCTTGATATCAATACCTTACTTTCTTGCAAAGTTTGGTTAACATATCTTGGTGATATTGTTTTGTCACTCACAAAATAACTGGCACTTTTTGGGATATAGGTATTAATTGAATTTGAGCTCACTTCTAGTATACCTAGTTAGGAGGCCACATTAACTTCTTCTGGTTACTTATTTTTTGTTTATTCTTTTGAACTTGATATAAGTGAGAACATCTTATTAATTATCTTGTGATACCAAACTACTTTGTTGAAACATAGTTTAGGAAGTACTTCGTTCACTTGATAGGATTAGGTACTAAAAATTTGTGTCATTGTTGATTTATCACTCTATCACATTGGTATTCTCACATTGTTATTCATTCATATTCTTGGCATTCATCTTGCATTTCACTTAGGTGTGAATACAAATTTTTGAGCAAATTCATAACTTACCCTAGTGAAACTACTACAAATCATGGCTCCCAAAACACGATTAGGACTCAAGAAACAAACATACGAGGAACAATAATCGCAAGCTTGGGAAGCCTCAAATAGATAAGGGTCAAACCCTTTCATTGGACATGATCTAGTGCCTCTTTTTTCTATGGAAAAAGAGATAGAAGATATGGTCGATCATATGATGAATTAGAATCCCCACGCATAGATTTTGACTTTGACCCTACTTTATTAGATGAGTTTCTTTTTAGAAATAAGGATAGGGTGATAGCACAGGTTGTAGAATTAGGGGCCAAAATGCCCACTTAACATGAGACAATCCCACTTGTGAACAACGCTAGTGAAGAAGAGAAATCCCTTATCAACATAGAGGATATTTTGATGCATGGACATGCTTCTACCTCCAACGCATGAAATGATAAATCAGTGGGACATAGGATACCCTTTATCAAAGTTCCATGTAAAAATAGTTTAGGACATGAGAATGTTGAAGAACCTCCACAATATGAGGAAGAGGAGAAACCTTTAGAAGAAGAAACCACCATTCAACAACAGATTAGTAACCTAAGCCGAAAATTAGCTTTACTGACCTCTCATGTACAAAAGGAAGCAAGAAAAAATGTTTAAAAGTCAAGGCCTAAGGTCAAAATCAATGAACTCCATAGAGAAAATCAAGGAGAAGATGATGCGGGGTATCATCGAGTATATATTCCCGCTTCTCCCACTAAAGAACAATTGCTCGCACAAGAGGTACAATCTATGAAAGCAACACTTGCAAACCTTCAAGAGATAAATATGGCGAGTATTATAAAGTATCAATATGAATAATTATGTCCTTATCCTTTTGACAAGACTATGACCCTTCAACCTTTTCCTAAGAAATTTGACATGCCAAAATTGGACAAATATAAAGGGAAGGGAGATCCATGGGATCATCTCAAGGATTTCTATGTGGCATGTCAAGAGGTGTCCTATAGTGATAATTATCTCATACGACTATTTCCCAAGATTCTAGAAGGTCAAGCCTTGGAGTGGTTTACACATTTACCTCGGGGGTCAATTTTCACTTGGCCAGAATTGGTAGAAAGGTTTGTGATCTGAAAAACGTGATGTGTATTTTTATCACTTTTATAGTTTCTAATGATCGTGATTTTTTTAACCAATTTTAAGTATTCTTGAATCCACAATTGATTAAATTCTGATTATTTGCATCCATTAGAAGTGCGGAAAACTTGTGTAGCAAATAAATAATCAGAAAAACTGAAAATACTCAGATAACAAAAGAGATTGTTTACGGGGTTCGGAATTCCTACGTCCCCGGGTTCAGATTGAACCGATCCATTAATAATATTGAATTGCAAGTACAATAACCCTTACAAACAACCAATAATGAATCAAAACCTGCAAATGAGCTGATCAATGTCCCAAGAACTCTGAAAAATAGCAGAAACTGTCCCAAGAACGATCCGTGGCTCCTACAGTGTTTTCACAATGTGATCTCCCTGCAACTGTGTTAGAAAAACACCTACAAATGGAGATTTAAAAACATTCCATGAAAACAAATCATATTTCTGAGATCAGATCTGAATTCTGAACACTTTTCATGTTTACACCAAGTCACAATTCGGACTAGAAGTGCATTGAAATTCGTGTTTTTCAACTGGCTGTCCTGAAGATCCCTGTTAAAATCTGCATTCAAAGCTTCCAAAAACAGGATAAATTTCATCAAAAAAGATCAAACCTTATATCGTTGGAATTGTCTCAGAATTCTCTACATTTCATCTTTTTACCCCAAATGCCCAATCTGAGTGTACGGCCTTCAAAAATGGAGTTCTCTGCAAGCTGGTCCTTAAGCTCTTTGCACAGACCTGTACCTCCTAGTATAAGTTGAAGCGCCTCATATGATAGTGCGCCCAAGCCCCTAGGCGAGTTGGTTGGAGGATTAGGCTTGGACCCATGAGGTCAGGGGATCAAATCCCAGCGGCCTCTATTTTTGGCGGATTTTCCTTTTAAAAAGATTAGCATTTATTTTGAATGGGATAAATCCCATGTGGAGCGGCCCTTTGAAGTGGGTGAATCCCACATTTTGTGGGTGGATAAAAATATTTAAATGGGTTAACAACCCATGTTTGGCGCGAAATGTGGTAAGATGGGATTAAAACCCAAATGGCATGGCTGTATTAATAGCTTAGGTTTTATTTAAGCCTATCCACGCCTAAAACCACGTGAGGCTTAAAACCCCCTCCAATAGCTTAGGTTTTATTTAAGCCTATCCACGCCTAAAACCACGTGAGGCTTAAAACCCCCTCCAACACCGCTTCACTCCTTTTGCCCCGTGGGACAGTCCACGTATGGGCCTTTGCCCCCAACAGTATATACTTGTGGCATTTGGAAAAGGACCTTACCAAAAATAATATTATTTCGACCAATACAATATGGCATCGAAATAATCCTGTAGTCCACTTGTCATCTCCCGATAGGCAAATTGAGTGAATTCGTCGAGTTTTGGCAAGCCACGTGTCACAGTGCGATCCGGTCCAATATTGACCAGTTGACCATAGTTGACTTTCTGTTGACCAAACTTTGACCGAACATATCTAGAGCTCCCGATGTCCGTTTGTCGCGTTCTTACAGTCGTTGGAAAGCTCTCGAGATGATCTTCTGCACTGACACCATTTAGGGATGTTTAGGGAACTTTCAAAAATGATCCCCTGATCAGTTTGTGCGTCACTTCTCATATAATATAGAGAGTAATGTCACCATGGTATATTTATGTGGCTCCAAACAACGCCCTAATTATACTTTCACTAGCTTCCTACGATGGTGGAGAGGGATAGCTAGCTACTTCCCTTGTGCTTTCCTTGAAAAACATTTGGTAAGTATTTTTATGCCCAACCTAAATCTGGACATAGCCTTCCACATTTAAATGCATTGTGTTCACACTTTTGAGGAGGTCATTGAAAAATGGGTTCAAATAGAGAAAACTCTCATTTCCAAAGGAACTCTCAAGTCCCAATCTAAATATAATCAAAATGTTAAACTCACAGAGAAGCTGAAGATATTTTAAAAAAAGCAAAAATGTGGTAGGAGACGAGGTCACTGATTCCAAACGTGTACAAGTGGTTCAAACTGGTCAACCTTTTAAATTGACCAAAGGACCCATTCAACCACCACCCAAGTAGAGAATGTTCACCCCCCTCAATGAACCTTTTTTGGTTAAATTAAAACAATTGGATGTGGCTCACATGGTGACATATCCTACGACACAACCATTTGACGAAAATGCTCCAAAACCGTCATGGTAAAAGGAGCACGAAAATTTTGAAATGCATCGTGTCAAGGGACATAAGATAGAAAAATGTCTGTGACTTCATCACTATATCCAAGACCTCATCGACAATGGGGAGATAGAGGTGGACAACCAAGAGAAAACTCAGACACCCAACAAAAAGATGGGGATATATAAAGAGCCATTCCCCAAACATGATAAATCAAAAAAGTCAAAGCCAGATCAGGGAGAGTCATCCCAATGATATAAAGTAACGAATTACTTATACACCAAGAAAGACAACAATCATTATGATTCACTTATTGGATGTATTCACTCTCCTACTGACCATGTCAACACCATCTAGATTAAGGGAAAGGATTGCATCGTGGTAACAAGGCGTGCCCACCTCATAACTCTGGAACTGTCTCCATCAACCTGAAAAAATGGTAAATACAACCTCTTAGAACAACTTGAGAAGACATCTGCTAAGATTTTGATCTTATATCTTCTTAAGATATCAAATGTATAGAAAGACATTCTATACCAAACTCTTCAGGGGTCAGGAGTTCCATTAGAGGTAGATCCATACACATCTTCAAGCCGTAGTTACAAACATCATACCAAATGAACGCATTGCCTTCAATCATAGGGATATCCCTACTAAAAATCCAATGCATAATCTTCCTTTGTATATTGAGGTAGTAGTTACCCGTAGGAAGATCAAACGAGTGCTTGTAGACAACGGATCAGGTTTGAACATCTGCACACTAAAGTTGGTTTAAAAACTAGGACATATTGAAGCAGATCTTGAGACAAACATCATCACTATCACCACTTATGACAACGTGGAAAGGGAGTCAATGGGCACAATCACATTGTCCATGGAGTTGGTTCCCACTTTCCATCAAACAAAGTTTCATGTTCTAGACTTGGAAATTCCATATAATATGCTTCTGGGTCGACCATGGATTCATGCCACATAGGACATGCCATTGATGTTCCATCAGTACATTAAATTGAAGCATGAGGGACACACCATTACAATACAAGGAGATTCAGAGCCCTTTTCTCACTACATAGCTCTTAATAGTTTTACACGTAAGGGCACATATGCATGTCCCTTAGCCGATATAGATGTCCCTCTCTAATTTGAAGCCATGGAATCTCAGATAGATTTAGATTCTCTCAGTTCTTATGCCCATGGTGCATCTACTCAACCTCTCCTTTTGATTCATGGGAAATGAAGCTTCTAGAATACAGTTGTGGAGAATGTAATGTGTAACAATCCCTCTTGGTTTTAGACCTCTCATTTTCACCTAAGACTCAAGGTCTACCCAACTATCACTTTAGAAGACCTAGAAATGAACACACTATTGGGTCATTCTTACCTGGAGGCTTGCTGGCTGAAGAAAAATTACTGGACCCACCTACAACTTGGGTCCCAGAGGATACTCAGCCAACCTGTTATCAAACCCATGAATATGAGAAATCCGATAAAATGATGTACTCCGTGGGCTACAAGGGCCTAGGATGCGGAAGAAATGAGCAAGGACAACGAGAGCCAGTATCTCTCCCGCATTTTAAATAGAATGATACGGCATTGGAATCTGCCCTTATGGGGTACACCCCAATGATCAAGACTCTACTTACTCTGAACATGAGGATAGCTCTGACTATCTAGATAGCGATATAGATTCCCATTGTAGCCAATATGAGGATCTTACCTCCACAAACCTATTCATGAATACCGTTGTCCTAACCACAACCCAAAAATAGTCAAATTAGGAGCATCACTCTTGGCACGAGAAAAAAAGACATTCACTATGCTGCTACAGGAATTTATAGATGTATTCGCATGGTCCTATAAGGATATGCCAAGCTTATATCCAACTTTGGTCATGCACAACTTAGTTTTACATGCAGACGCTAAGCCTATTAAACAGAAGCTAAGAAAAATGCACCCAAGGGTGGCCCTACTGGTTAAAGAATAATTAGAATGATTGCTTACAACAGGATTCATTCGGCCTATCGATTATTTTGAATGGATATCCAACATCGTCCATGTCTAGAAGAAGCCCATCGGGATTAGAATCTGCACAGATTTTAGAGACATTAATAAGGCTTGCCCTAAGGATGGTTTTCCACTACCAAATATTGATATGATTGTGGATTCAATAGCAGGATATGAGATGCTATCTCTTATGGATGGCTTTTCAGAATACAACCAAATCAAGATAGCTAATGAAGATCAGCACAAGACAAATTTTACAACTCCTTGGGGTACCTTATGTTATCAAGTAATGTCATTTGGGCTTAGAAACACATGAGCTACTTATCAAATGGAAATGATGATAATTTTCCATGATATGATCCATGATATCATGGAATACTATGTGGAAGACATCCTCAAAAAATCTAAGACAAGAGAGGATCACCTTGTTATTTTGTGGCTTATCTTTGAACGCCTACGAGAGTAAAATGTCTAGCTAAACCCAAAGAAATGTGTTTTAGGCGTGGTATCGGGAAATTTTTTGGGTTTCATTGTATCAATAAGGGGAATTGAGGTAGACCCTACTAAAGTATCTACTATTACTAAGATACCTCCTCCTAAGAACATTAAGCAACTATGCAACTTGTAAGGAAAAATACAGGCTATTCGCCGCTTCATCTCCCAGCTTGTAGATAAGTGTCATTCATTCACCCACCTGCTTAAAAAAGATGCTGCTTTCATTTGGGGACCAAAGTAGCAGCAAGCCTTCACCTTTCTTAAACAATACTTGGCCAATCCGTCTGTCCTCATGCCTCTAACTCCTGGTGAACCACTTCTACTTTATATCTCTGATACACAATTTGCTTTTGGTGGTTTGCTCGCCCAATACGACCTTGGTCATAAAGAAAAATTGATGTACTACCTCAACTACACTCTCATCGCTTATGAACTCAACTATCCCCAAACTGAAAAATCTTGTTTGGCTTTTGTCTTTACTTTTCAAAAACTTCTCCATTATCTATTGAATACCAAAATCAAGCTTATATCTAAAGTGGACCCACTCAAGTACTTACTATCAAAACCCGCCCTCGCAGGTAGAATGGCTAATTGGATCATCCTACTAAGTGAATTTGACATAGAATTTTTGCATCAGAAGTCAGTTAAGGAATAAGTAATCACAGATCAATTAACGGAAGCACCTTTGCAAGGCACTGAACCTTTGAATCTGGATCTTCCAGATACCTCATTACTATACATTGAAGAATCTGTCGTATGGCATATACACTTTATCAGGTCCTTTAATTTTCATGGTTCAGGAGTAGGTGTGGTCCTCATTACTCCATCTAGTGACCCTATACCATAGGCTTTTCACCTGGGTTTTCCTTGCACAAACAATATCACAAAGTATGAGGCACTTATCGCAGGTTTAAAGCTCGTTATCCAATGGGACATCCATCATGTCAAGGTTGTCAGTGATTCTTGGTTAATTATCAAGCAAGTTAATGATGAATACAAGGTTAAGGATGAAAAGCTCATACCTTACAAAAAGATGGTATAAACTCTAAAAGAGTACTTTGTGTGCATCACATTTGAACATATCCCAAGAGCGCAAAATAGATCAGATGATGCTATGGTGATAGTGGGTTCTGTGCTTCTTATTCCACCAGGGAATAATGACATGCCGTTAGTTGTGGAAAATTTACATCAGCCCATGTACGACGTGCCAGAATCTTCTCTAGCTTGTGACATCGTTGGTCCTAATTCCCCATGGTATGAGCCTATCTTTACCTATCTCAAAGACAACATGTTCCCTCCTAACATCTCCTATTCTGAGAAACAAATCCTAATTTACCAAATAGTTTGCTATACCCTTTTATGAGGTACGCTTTATTGTCATGGCTACGATGGGAATTTGTTACGTTGCCTTGATATGACAGGGTAGATCCAAGTGATCAAAGAAGTACATGAAGGAGTGTGCGGAGCACATACTAATGGAATGGTTTTGGCCAAGAAATTGTTAAGATTAGGCTACTATTGGCCTACCATGGAAACCAACTATTGCAACTATGTCATAAAATGTGTACTTTATCAGAAGTATGGAAATTTCATCCATACACCATCACAGCCATCTCAACCCATCACTACCCCATGGCCAATTTATAAATGGGGACTTGACTTGATAGGGAAGCTTACCCCTACCTCATTTGATGGTCATATCCACATCATCACGGCTACCTAATACTTTACCAAGTGGGTGGAAGTTTTCCCCTTAACGTATGTAACAGGAGCTTAGATTTTCAAAATTCATCATGAATAATATCATTTTCCGAGTATGACATTCCTGCAGCCATTATTACTGATAATGGAAATTCATTCAAGAATAAAACTGTAAAGGGTCTCTGTCAACAGTTCTAAATCAGGTTAAAATGGTCTACACCATATTATCCCCAAGGTAATGGATAGGTCTGAGGCCTCAAATAAGACTTAGGTGTGAATAATGGATAAAATGGCAAGTAAAATAGGTTGTAATTGGTATTTGCAAATCCACCCATCTCTTTGGGATTACAAGACCTCTATTCACACTCCTACATGTGTGACGCCATAATCTCTAGTATTTCAGATAGAATCTATCATCCCACTAGAAATTGAGCTTCCTTCCCTAAGAATCTATCTTAAGGATTATCTAGATAAAGATGAAGATTACCGTGAGTGGCTAGACTGGTTGAATTAGAGATCTCTAGATGAGAAGTGCATCCGCACCCTTAATCACCTCAAAGTTTATTAGAATAGAATCTCTAGAAATTACAACAAGAGAATCATACCTCACCAGTTTGAGGTTGGTGATTTGGTCATGAAGGAGAATCAGTTCAACACAAGGGCAGAACAAGAAAAGAAAGGAACGTTGGAACCACATTGGTTAGGACCCTATGTTATTGTGGCCAAGTATGGCACAGGGGCATACAAACTTGCTCACCCCAATGGTGATGTGCTTCATGAGCCCATGAATTCCATGCATCTTAAACGGTTCTATGCTTAAACATGGCACAAAATCAAAAAAGCAAATAGGATAAGAATAAAAATCAAAAACATGGTAAAATAATCAAAATACAAAAAAATCCAAAAAAGTGAAAAAAGAAAAAGAGAAAAACTAGGTCATCCATATGTGAAAAGCAACGCGATTTTGGCACTTTGGATAGGTCCTTGGGTGAAAACCATGATTTCTGGCACCTTGGGAGGATTCATTTTTCACAACCATCTTGTATCTAAAAGGTATTTCTACTTAGCTTAGGGCTAGTTCCATGTCTACCTCTGAGATTCCCTATGTGGGCCCAATCCTGTCAAGCCTTGATCCGGCTTTGTATCCTTTTATTCATCTGTGAGGGGCATGCTTTTGGCCTATTCCCCATCTTACGTTTCCCCATCTTACGTTGGGGGCATTTCTGTGACTTCACCTTCATGTTGTATAAGCACGTGGCATCTTCCCTTGTATATTCCCCATCTAACGCTGGGGGAATCCACGCTTTCTTGGTAACCTATGCATAGCTCTTGAAAAAATGTTAGAAAACAACACAAAAACAATATAAAATTGTTTCACAAAATGACACAAAACTAATAGACATTTTTTTCACAAAACGACGCAAAAACAATATAAAATTTGTTTCGCATAAATACAAAAACAATAGAAACTTGTTTCGCATGAATAAAAAAAATACAAAATTGTTTTAGAAAAACAAACTTGTAAAAACATTTACTTTAGTTTACTTGCATTGTCTTGTTTCTTACTTTTCTTGTTTGCTTGTATAGTTTCTTTGTGTTTTTACATTTGTGTTGTTTGTTGCTTAGGACATACTTAATTAGGATTCGTATTTTCTTCGTTAAATTAGATTTATTCTTGCTTGTGCATATTGAAATGTATACTTTTGGCATGCTAGGTGAATCATGGTACATTGTTTTATTTGTTCATTATGTTCTTTGTGGGCATTTGATTGTGTTTGTTTGTTGCATGTGCATTGTTTTGTTATCACATCACCACATTACCATGAATATCATCATGTCTAACATCATCTATACATCATATATCAAGAAAAAGATAAGTATACATCATACATGAATGCTAAGCTAATCATCACATATCATATTATCAAATGGGGGCAAGAGGGATTGAAAATATCAAAATATATCCCCCCCCTGGACCCACACCATCATATCATCCCATCCACTCAGTATGTCACATCATATAAGAAAATACATTTGATATACTCTACAAAGATCAATCATCTAGACATCAAAAACACATGCGATACATGAACAAAATCATGATACATGTACATGTGAAATCAAATCATCTAACATCATAAACACATTCTATCTATCCATGTACTCAATCAGGAAATAACAAACAATGTCCATCTCATAAACACATATGTCATGTCGAAAATTTCCATATAAGTACATGTGTGGTATGTATCTGTGTCAAACATGATAGACATACATAATTGTTAGTACATCAAAAATGCCTTCATCTGAGGTGTACAAAGGGTGATACATCTATAAAAGAATATCATCCTTCATCAGAAGCATACGTATCAAAACTGCTATACATAAAAAATGCCTTCATCTGAGACATACAAAGGATGATGCATCTATTAAAGAATAAAGGCCTTAATCAAGAGGCATATATGTAAATACAATGCAATCAAGGATAACTCAAGCCCTCAGAGGGGGTGGCTGGTCTATCTTGTGGTGGTGGCATAGTGAGAACATCACTCGGTCACCCTGAGTTGTCCTCATGGCTACTCCACTGAGGCCTGAGGCCTCTCTGATCTGGTTGCTCTGCTAAACTATGCTAGCTATAGGAGGGTACTCGCCACTCAGTCAGAAACTACCTCAAAGTATAAGGACCTGTAATAAGAGGCTCTACCCTATACTGTAGCTATATCTCTATGTGTCTAGGCAGTCACTGCATTGTACCATCTGTGTGTTGGTAAGACACTATCTCTGTTGAAGCTTGGGCAAGCTCAAACTGGCCCACTATGTGCGTATGATATGAGCCTATCTTTCTCTAATATCATAGGCTGAAGCTGGGCTTGCATATACTGATATAGGCTCATCATCTTAGCAATCTGCAAGGCCATATTTCGCATCTACTGAAAATGCACACAACATCTATCACCTCTTGGGCTAGCCTGGGCCTGAGCCTGATCTTACTTTGTTGATACTATCAAAATATGAGTCTGAACCTGATCTCACTCAGCTGTCACTATCACACTCATGGCTCGGGCCTCGTCTCTCTCTACTCTGGCCTAGTCTCTGTATGCTAGATCCTGCTGTAACTACTGCTATAGGGTGGCTTTCTATGTACCACTGGTTATGCCACTAAGAACTCATACCTTGTGGTGCTCTGGATGACTGTACCCTGCTCTAGAACTTTAGGCTCTAGGAAGGCTATGTTGGTGCCTATCCTAGACCATACGTGGCATCGGTCCCTATACCTGGGTGGTACCCTGCTCATCATAGAGTGATCCATCAAATGGATCCTCTGGGTCACGGCCTGCTACACCCTCTCTCTAATCACCACCATACCAAATATCTATTGGTGGTCTAGCACCTACTTCCTAGGCCTCCTCTGGGATAGTCAGACGTCGGGGTAAAACATAGTCATATACCACGTCTAGTAATCTGCGGTAGTCCCCAAATATCTAGTCTATAGCACTGGGTCCCATACCTATGGGGCCACTTGTCAGGAAACTTTCCTTGGCTTTGGGTCACCTGTATCCACTGTGGCCACTCAGCTGGTTTACCTCCTCTGAGTCTCTACGTGACCTATACCATATGTTGGGTTGCGGAACCCCCTGTTGTAGATAGATCTCTATGTGTCTGAGCTGTCATCGTTGTACCATCTATCAACATCTGTATAGATGTTGATGATATAGCTTCGACTAGCTAATGAAAGCTAATGCCCTATTGTGTACTACACACTAAGCTCTACGGAATCCTATGGCGCACTGATATCACAGTGCTTGTAGCTGGTCTCCATATAATATATCTAATCTAGGAAACTCATCAAACTCTCATCCATGTACCTGTATAGGCAATACTATAGGTGGCCTGCGTACAATACACCACCTACTAATCACCTCATGGGCCAGCCTAGGCCTAAGCCTAATCTCGCTCCTCTGGATACTGTGGGAATATAAGTTCGAGCTTGATCTCGCACAGGGCTCCCAATAGTCACACTCAGTGGTCCCATGACTCAAATCTCTCTAATAGAGAGGCGGGCCCCACTCATATTATGATGCCTGGTAAGTAACTAAGATGTAAGTCCTAGTATAAGTGCACTAGTATGCACTGTCCCCAATAGTAGCTACTCCCCACTAAAGATCCCTTGTACCAATGTCACTCAACCCTGGCCTGGAAAAGACTATCCCAGGTGCTTATTAGTGAGTAAAAACCCACTGATAAGTGCCATAACATATAGGGTCCCTCGGTACCTAGTGTAGGGTACGGCGACTGCATCATCGTGGTAATGCATACAATGGATACCATTATGAGTCACGGCCTGCTGCACCTTCTGACGATATGATCACAACCATTTGTAAGAAGGGAGATAATTAGTGCAATTTAAGTAATTAAATTACTCGGGCAAAATCTATGGGTAGTCTAGCATTTGTCCTTCTTTGGGGTGGCATAAGTGATGCCACTTCAAATATTGTACGACGGATGAAATCCATGAAGTAGGTCCGAAGAAAAATCTAGTAGAAGTGAGAGATGCCCCCTCAAGTGTCCCATAGCGTGATGAAGGAAGACGATCACCTAGGTAAGAAACTGGCCCTGGCTTGGGTCACCTTTATATACGTGCCCCTATGGTATACCTCTCTGAGTCTCTACAGGCATACCATATGTCAGGCTGTGGAACCCCCCTATACCATTCCTAGATGTCACTAACATCTATCAACCTTGTATAACTCAATGATATAGTTACGAAATGCCAATGAGGTAATGCTCTACTATGTAAACACTAAGTCTCTCCATGGCATCCTCTAGGAACTGAATGTGCCTATAGGGTCTCCATATAATATCTCTATCCAGCAACTCATCGAACTCTCACCGATACCTGCATAGGCTACCTATGTGGCACTCATACATCACCACCTACTAATATATATACCATGTAAGATGGCTCGTCTTGATCTTGGGCATGAAGTGTGCCCATGGGGCACCCAATAGCAATGTTGGTCCCATGACCAATTTTTTAGTAGAGAGAAAGGCCCCCATCATCTTCTGATGGTGGTAAGTAATAAGATACAAGTCCCAGTACAAGTGTGCTAGTATGCATTATCCCTAGTACAGTAGTGCTCCCCACTAAAGATCCCCTATGCACCAATGTCATCAACCCTCATGGAAAATTTGTCCTAGTCTTATCAGTGGGTAAAAACCCATTGATAAGTGCCACAACATATAAAGGCCCTCAGTGTAGTGTAGGGTCGGCGATGCACTCATGGAATGCAATAGTCATACCATCATGAGGTATGTCATCTCGATCAAATAAATCCCAGACAGCTGCCCTGATCTACCCAACATTAGAAGTGTACTCAATCAGTGTACCCAGGATGGGCATGTGGAGAATCTACCACACATCCTCCAAAGTAACAGTCATCTCTCTCGTAGGGAGTTAGAAGCACTGAACTCTCACTATGCCACCACTCATCCAATGTAGTAAGCAGACCAGTGGTCTCAGTGTGATGGAAGGCATCCAAGAACATGGGGCCTAGGCCCACTGCCCTCCAGAAGAATAGCTAATGTGCATGATGATCACTGCCAATGCATGCTCCCCTCTAGCTTGGCAATCTCATGAATGATGCTCCTCACATGTCTGAAGCATTAGTAATCATCTCTACAAAAATCAATCCACTCGTCAGCCACTAACATTTCTTCTAAAAATCTATCTATCATTTTTTTAGGCTTAACCCAAAAATCCTAAATTTTCCTCTAAGTGCCATCTTTTTGGAATTTTCTTTTCTATCCTCCATCGGATACTGGTGTGCCTACATGCCCTTTCAGGCATGTGTACGCCCTTCTTTTGGTGCATGCGCATGTGCACGCAACTATCTCAAGGTGTTTATGTCATCAATCACTGCATGTGCTATGTGTGCCCTTTCGGGCATGTGTACGCCACTCTTTCGGTGCTTGTGCCATCAGTCATATCCTTACACGTGCACACGTGCATAAACCCTATGTGTGCATGCATTACCTCATATGTGTGTGCGCTACCCCCTATGTGTGTACACTACCCTTCTAGTGTGTGCATGTACGCACACATATGTGGCACATGCGCATGTGCATGTGTGTGTTTGAGTGTAGCTGTGCATGTGCGTGCATGCTACCCTAAGGTGCTTGCACCCCCAATGAGGCACCTGTGCCACCTTTAACATGCCTGTGCCTACGTGCGTGCATGCACCTTACATGGACTCATAGCACTAATTCCTAATTCTAGGGCATTAATTGCAAAATTTGACAAAGAAGGGTTCAAGTACTCATAAAGACGCCATCGTCGGCGTGTTGCCGCTAGTACCCTCAGACTGTGTCTGCCCACCTCAATTGGTCTTATGCAATCACCATCGTCCTCATCACTGTCAAAGCCTTCATGGTAAAAATGTCAATAGGGTCTCGGTATCAAATGAACTTGGTCATGGTGATTTACCCCTCCCCAGGTGGGGTATATCAAGTTGTTTTTTCACCGCCGGGTAGGGCCTAGAAGCTCATTTTGACCGTCGTTTTCTCCTCTATTCACCGTTGAATAATTATTTTAATTAAATAATTATTTTTATTTCATTTTTCACCGTGTTGGGGCATTTTTTTCTGCCGTCCAATACCCCTTTCTTCTCTCTAGGACAATTTTTATTGCTCCTAGGCAAATTTTCTTCTTATCCACACTCTTATAGATAATTATTTTACAAATAATTATTTTATTGATTTTTCCACTCCATATAGGGACATTATTTGTCACCTGTTGCTTCTTTCTTCCTCTTGGAGTATGTTTTCTCTGTGCACTTATGACCATTCATTCTATTTCTTCTATTTTCCACCGCATTTCATGAAAACCAAAAACCCAAAATATACATATATCTATCAAATCATCTACAAAATTCCAAAAACAAGGCAAAAATTTTCACAGAATCCTAAAAATTAACAAACCCTACAAAAATAGGTAACCTACTTATTACAGACTGAAACTTGTGTCTTGCACATGGTATTCTCTCCATATCCTACTGGTTTGTTTCACATCTTCCATGATTAATACGACTCGCGAAGATCGCCCGGAATTCACAACCATTCACAAAAATAGTTGCTTGCTTCATCTGTACTCTGGGGCACATCTTGTTTCTTGGTGTTGTTTTGTTGCACACAATGCTTTTTACTTAGGATCCTGTGTCCATTATCATTTCCCCTTGCATATATCCTTGCTCGGGGCATCCCTTTTAACCCTTGTCATCAATCATGAACATGTGGATCTCTTCAACTTGATAACAAAACATTTGTACAACTGGTCATGACCATTGTTGGGTTAGATATGTGCATTCATACTTGTTTTCCCTGTTAAATGAGCATGTTTCCTTCTCATATTGCATTGCATTTATTGTATGTTGCATGGATTTGGTGTTTTCATCAATGGACAATCATTTGTAGTATGGCTTTTTATGTCATTCTACTTTTTTTGTATATATATATATATATATATATATTTTCATAAGAATTGATGACGTAGATCTCTTGGCAATATGATGACACTAAAACTGTTCCAATATAGAGGCTAGATGCTAAGCTCTTCTTTTCACTCCTCCATATTTCTTCTGCATCACTTTCCTCTTACCCCTAATCATCCTGTTTCACCTAGGGCATTCTACACCAGGCCATTCTTCTATCTATTTCTCACCTTTTTTTAATCATCGATCGTCTTCCTTCATCACCCCCATCAACACTCGAGGGGGAATCTCTCACTTCTAGTAATTTTTCTTCTATCTTCTTCAAAATTTCATCCGTTCTACTATCTTTGAAGTGGCGTCACTTACACCACCCCAAAGAGGGGCAAATGTAGACACCCATAATTACGCCCGAGTAATATAAATATTTAAATTGTGCTAATTATCTCCCTTCTCACAAATTGGCTGACATATCATCAAAAGGCACTCATCTTCTCTATTATCATCATTAATTAGTTACAATACGCTAATTAATTAAGTCACCTATCCAAAAAATACCCTAATTAACAAACTTCTGTTAATAAATCCCCCTTACTATCTAGACTAATTAATTATAAATAATTAATTAGCTTCCCCTTTCATCTAATCGATAAATCAATACTTCAATTGATTTAATCCCCTTCTATAGTGTAAATCATGCTAATATTCCCCTAAAATCTTCTATAAGATTGCACATCTATTAATTAAATCATCTTGATTAATTAATAAGGCCCCCTTTATCCACATGGGTCACTAAAGGACAATCTTAAACCCTCCTAAAGTTAACTCAATCCTATCTAAACTCCCCCTTATCCACAACTAACTCAACATCTCTATTATACCAAATGCAAAGGTATGTAGTGGTTTCTTTTATCCATTAGGCTATATAAAGAGACCTCCTCCTACCTTTACACTTACACCTAAATTCTTTGAGAAGACAAAAGCAAAGCACATAGCAAATAGACTAAAAGATTTCCTTTGTTATTCTTGAGAATTCACCACTTGAAGAGTTAAGCCTCTTTTCTAGCCAAAGTGCTTGGGTCATATGGGAGGTGTCAAAAGGGTCTTGTAGCCCAATTTTGTTAAGCTCTCATTCCTAGGTTTTTGGATATCAGAATCAAACACTTTTGATTTCCATGGAGCCTACATAGGTCCATTTAATTTTTTTGTTAATCAAAAGAGTAGAGGTTCTTGAAAAATTTACATGCTTAGTTTGATTTATGCTTTGAAGTTTTAAATGTAAATAATGTTATTGTCTAACCTTGTTTAGCTCTTATCTTGATGGTGCTTTAGGCTTTGCTTTAACTTTGTTAATTAAGACTACTATGTGTTAGTATTTATTTTCATTAACTTAGCTTAAGCACAAAACTATGCACACACATGCACTTTAGACATTATTTAGTCTTGATCTTATACTACTATTCATATTGTTTTTTATTGAAGAGATTACTAATTAACCCACATCTCTTGGTCATTTTTATTTACTTTCTATCGTAATTCTCAAACTTCACCACATACGTACCCAGTCAAATTTTGTTACTTTGTTTCATTTTAGCATTGACCAGGATGCCTATGCTAGTACTGGGGCACCCGTCGGTACCCTAGTCCCATTCTGGGGTGTCATGATCCTTTTTACACTTTCCCTCCACTTTTTGGGAACTTTCTATCTGTTTGAGGCTTCTTATCTATTTAGTGGTTGGCCTTTTTAGGGTTAATTACAAAATTAGAATAAGAGAAGAATATAAATATAAAGTTATGAGACCATAATGAGGGACCAAACACTAGGCATTGCTATCATCATCTAAGGTTACATCCAACTAGAGCTCATTTTCATCCATCTAGCTCCATCACAAGGCATGCGATTGGTTCATTTGCATCACACTCTATAGGAGGGAATTTTATTATATTCCATCCACCATTCTATTACATTTTCTACACATAGTTATTTCTCACTACTTTCACAAAGTGTGACTGATAGAAGTGAAAATTAGGGCATGATCACACACACACATAAAACTACTTCAGGTATGAGATGTAGTGAAGTGCTCAGTTAGTAATTCTACTAATTATGGCTGTTATGGACAATATAACCCCCTCATTTGCATGTTATTTTTTAGAGTTTGATGTTTATTTTGGGTCTTACAGGTGTTTCTTTCATCATTGATCATTAGCAACATTCAACACACAGGAGTGAATTACATGACACACATAGTGAAGGATTCAGATCATCATCTGACCCTCCAAAGCTAGTTTTTTGACCTTGTGCATAGACCAGGGTGCCCAAAACATAAACTAGGGCACCATTAGGTGTCATGATCCTCTCTCAAGTGACCCATTCTGGAGAAAAAACTCAAATATTTCCTTTTCAAGACCTCTACATGGCCATTCCTTTTACCTCAATATTCGGTTCATTTTACAACATAGTCCAGATCAACCTACAAACTAGTTAAGCTCCTTCCAGCCCTACTTATCAATCAAGGTTTCACATTTTCATTAGTTTACTTTCTTGGGTTATTTTTTATATTTATTCATTACATTATTTACTTTTTTTCTTGGTTAGATTAATCACTCTAATACTACATTTTACTTAATTAGTGTGCGTGTGTGTTTGTATTTATATAAGTGTATATGCATTTTTTTTATACGATAGGTCATTTGTGTGTTGTGTGTGTGTGTGTGGTGTATAAAAGGTTAGGTATATTTTTTATTCCCTAAGGGCCTCTGAAATCTTAAGGCATGGATGTATAAGTGGCGGCAAGGCCGTGGAGGCTATTCCATCTAAAAGGCCCAATAACATGAGAAAAATTCATAGGGTGATCCCCTAACAATGGAAAGAATGGGGGAGTCATCTAGGCCATTTGTTTCCCCTCCCTACAATAAAAAAATAAGAACATGTGGGGGTCGGGTCCTGCACAAGTCAAGGCCCCCAAATTCATTATTTAAAAAACAAAACAAAAAATCCAAATGATATAAATTTATATTTATACATATGTGTACATAAAATATATTAAATTTCATTTATATTGTTTTATATAATCATTAATATAGACATTTACATACATTACATATGTATGTATGTATTATAATAGACTAAAAGAAGGTATACATTTAAAAATATCACAATGCAAACCTTGTTAATAAAAAACTTACAAAAATTAGCGTTCATCTAAAAATGTGGAGCACATGCGCACATGTGTGAGAGAGAGCGTGTGTTGCATGTGTGCATGTGCATGTGTGTGTGTGTGTGTGGTGTGGGTGTGTGTGTGTGTGTGTGTGTGTGTTGGATGTGTGTAGATGTGAGAGATGCAGGAGAGAGGCGAGA
The DNA here is from genome assembly GCA_019776745.2 of Taxus chinensis. Classification (NCBI taxonomy): domain Eukaryota; kingdom Viridiplantae; phylum Streptophyta; class Pinopsida; order Cupressales; family Taxaceae; genus Taxus; species Taxus chinensis. Next base: position 738,199,306 of record CM034146.1, on the reverse strand, counting down.
GAGAGAGACTGGAGAGAGAAGGAGAGAAGAGAGAGAGAGAGAGAGTGTTTATATGTTTTTTTTTGTGTCTATCTGGTTTTTATATGGAATTATTTATTCCATTTCAACTCCCAATATGATTTAATACACTGGAAATAAACATTTCATTTACGGGATTATAGAAATTCTATATATACATAAAATCGATTATTAAACAACATATAAGTTGTGTAATTATAACATCACACTGGGTTTACTATTAAAATTTGACATTGATTTATATTTGAAATAATAACAAAAAAAACATTGTAACTCTCAATAAATGTTATATCGAAATCATAGCACCCCCCGAATTGTCCGATTTGAGATGGGGCATTCAGTGTAAATTGCATCACGTGGAGCTATCTTGAGTGTGGGACATTAAAAAATGGGATTAGGTCTCCGGAGAAGGCTAGTTCTTACTCCTAACCCTACCTGCCACTAACTACTCTTAATTGCAGGAAAACTACTAACTAATCCTAATCTAATGCTTCCAAGAGGAAATTGGAAGAAAAATACATGGAATTGGAAAAAATGCATTAAGAGCAGTGATACACCAAGAAAGGATTCTTGATCATTCCCCAATCCTAGAAAAAATGGAATAGATGACCTAGAAAGGGTGGCCTTCAACCAAACCTAAATTACAACATTGAATACAATCATTTCTAATGCACAACACCATCAT
>CM034146.1:738116172-738198103 GCA_019776745.2 Taxus chinensis | reverse complement strand
TTACCCTGACACCTAATTCTTGGATACAAAAGTCAAATCATATATAGAAAAATAGACTAAGAGCTTTCCTTTTTATTCTGAAGAATTCAACCACTTGAAGAGTTAAGCCTCTTTATCTAGCCAAGTGCTTGAGTCATATGGGAGCTATCAAAAGGGTCTTGTAGCCCAACTTTGATAAGCCTCCATTCCTAGGTTCTTGGATATCAAAAACAACCACTTTGATTGCCATGGAGCCTACATAGGTCCATTTAATTTTGTTGTTAATCAAAAGAGTAGAGGTTCTTGACAAATTGTATGCTTTGAAGCATTAACATGCAAACAATGTTATTGTCTAACTTGTTTAGCTCTTATCTTGATGGTGCTTTAGGCTTTGCTTTTTAACTTTGTTAATTAAGACTACTATGTGTTAGTATTTATTTTCATTAACTTAGCTTAAGCACAAAACTATGCACACACATGCACTTTAGACATTATTTAGTCTTGATCTTATACTACTATTCATATTGTTTTTTATTGAAGAAGATTTACTAATTAACCCACATCTCTTGGTCATTTTTATTTACTTTCTATCGTAATTCTCAAACTTCACCACATACGTACCCAGTCAAATTTTGTTACTTTGTTTCATTTTAGCATTGACCAGGATGCCTATGCTAGTACTGGGGCACCCGTCGGTACCCTAGTCCCATTCTGGGTGTCATGATCCTTTTTACACTTTCCCTCCACTTTTTGGGAACTTTCTATCTGTTTGAGCTTCTTATCTATTAGTGGTTGGCCTTTTTAGGGTTAATTACAAAATTAGAATAAGAGAAGAATATAAATATAAAGTTATGAGACCATAATGAGGGACCAAACACTAGGCATTGCTATCATCATCTAAGGTTACATCCAACTAGAGCTCATTTTCATCCATCTAGCTCCATCACAAGGCATGCGATTGGTTCATTTGCATCACACTCTATAGGAGGGAATTTTATTATATTCCATCCACCATTCTATTACATTTTCTACACATAGTTATTTCTCACTACTTTCACAAAGTGTGACTGATAGAAGTGAAAATTAGGGCATGATCACACACACACATAAAACTACTTCAGGTATGAGATGTAGTGAAGTGCTCAGTTAGTAATTCTACTAATTATGGCTGTTATGGACAATATAACCCCCTCATTTGCATGTTTATTTTTTAGAGTTTGATGTTTATTTTGGGGTCTTACAGGTGTTTCTTTCATCATTGATCATTAGCAACATTCAACACACAGGAGTGAATTACATGACACACATAGTGAAGGATTCAGATCATCATCTGACCCTCCAAAGCTAGTTTTTTGACCTTGTGCATAGACCAGGGTGCCCAAAACATAAACTAGGGCACCATTAGGTGTCATGATCCTCTCTCAAGTGACCCATTCTGGAGAAAAAAACTCAAATATTTCCTTTTCAAGACCTCTACATGGCCATTCCTTTTACCTCAATATTCGGTTCATTTACAACATAGTCCAGATCAACCTACAAACTAGTTAAGCTCCTTCCAGCCCTACTTATCAATCAAGGTTTCACATTTTCATTAGTTTACTTTCTTGGGTTATTTTTTATATTTATTCATTACATTTATTTACTTTTTTTCTTGGTTAGATTAATCACTCTAATACTACATTTTACTTAATTAGTGTGCGTGTGTGTTTGTATTTATATAAGTGTATATGCATTTTTTTTATACGATAGGTCATTTGTGTGTGTGTGTGTGTGTGTGTGTGTATAAAAGGTTAGGTATATTTTTTATTCCCTAAGGGCCTCTGAAATCTTAAGGCATGGATGTATAAGTGGCGGCAAGGCCGTGGAGGCTATTCCATCTAAAAGGCCCAATAACATGAGAAAAATTCATAGGGTGATCCCCTAACAATGGAAAGAATGGGGGAGTCATCTAGGCCATTTGTTTCCCCTCCCTACAATAAAAAAATAAGAACATGTGGGGGTCGGGTCCTGCACAAGTCAAGGCCCCCAAATTCATTATTTAAAAAACAAACAAAAATCCAAAGATATAAATGTATATTTATACATATGTGTACATAAAATATATTAAATTTCATTTATATTGTTTTTATATAATCATTAATATAGACATTTACATACATACATATGTAGGTATGTATTATAATAGACTAAAAGAAGGTATACATTTTAAAAATATCACAATGCAAACCTTGTTAATAAAAAACTTACAAAAATTAGCGTTCATATAAAAATGTGTGAGCACATGCGCACATGTGTGAGAGAGAGCGTGTGTGCATGTGTGCATGTGCATGTGTGTGTGTGTGTGTGTGTTGTGTGTGTGTGGTGTGTGTGTGTGTGTGTGTGTGTGTGTGTGTGAGAGAGAGAGAGAGAGAGAGAGAGAATGAGAGAGAGAGAGAGAGAGTAAGTGTTATATGTTTTTTTGTGTCTATATGTTTTTATATGAATATTTATCCATTTCAACTCCCAATATGATTTAAATACATGGAAATAAAATTTCATTTACGGGATTATAGAAATTTATATATACATAAAAATGATTATTAACAACATATAAGTTGTGTAATTATAAAATAAACATGGGTTTACTATTAAAATTTGACATTGATTTATATTTGAAATAATAACAAAAAAACATTGTAACTCTCAATTAAATGTTATATCGAAATCATAGCACCCCCCGAATTGTCCGATTTGAGATGGGGCATTCAGTGTAAATGCATCACGTGGAGCTATCTTGAGTGTGGGACATTAAAAAATGGGATAGGTCTCCGGAGAAGGCTAGTTCTTACTCCTAACCTACCTGCCACTAACTACTCTTAATGCAGGAAAACTACTAACTAATCCTAATCTAATGCTTCCAAGAGGAAATGGAGAAAAATACATGGAATGAAAAAATGCATTAAGAGCAGTGATACACCAAGAAAGGATTCTTGATCACTTCCCCAACCTAGAAAAAAATGGAATAGATGAACCTAGAAAGGGTGGACCTTCACCGAAAACTAAATTACATTGAATACATCATTTCTAAATGCACAACACATCATAATCATGTAAAAACTAAGGAAATGCATATATTAAGAAAACAAAATGAAAGGTAAGATGAAGACAATGAACAATGAGAGGTTAAAGAGATCAAAACAGACATATTATTATTTCTCCATATGGATATACATAGTACATTATTGTTGCAGAAAGAGGCATGAAGCAAATACAAATCTTGAGAGGAAGGCTTAAAGCCCCAACAGAATAGGGGTTGCATGGGAGAGAAAATGATAAACCGTTTGCACATCCAAACCCCTTACATTTTATAGAGGAATAAAATGAGGAGAGAGATAGTGAAGAAAATCCAAAAATGTATCCCAATCTCCTACAAAATCCATCATTGTCCTTATAGGATTGATGGGTAAGTCTTCCAAGCCCATACTCCATTGTACCTTGCTTGTTGGGGAAGAAAGGAAGCCCATACCTCATCATTTTGGTAAGTGAGAAATAAAGAAACATTCCTCTAATATGGAGGAATTTATTTCCAAATTTTGAAATATTTAACCTTAATAAAATTAATAAATCTAATCATATTGTGTAGAGGACATTGAGAGATTTCCAAAAAGTCTTATTTTGTGCAAATCCGAGCTCCTAGTCAAAAGTTATGGCCATCTGAAGGTGGGGGTGCCACATTGCAATAAATGCAAGTGGTTGATCTACCTTTTTGGACTCCAACCTTGTATTGCACCCTCTAAAATCCAAAATTTATGGCATTTAGGATTCAGAGTTTCAATTATCTATACTTCAAATTTTGCCACCAATATTTATTGGTCATGCCAGCTCAGGAGTTCCATAATGTCGAACCTCCGAAGTCTAAATTTCAGACTTCATAGTTTGAACTCTGGGATCATATTGTGTATTATGGTCACCCGGTTAAGAGCCAAAAGGTCTCAAAATGCCAAAACCCCGAATTCCAAAATTTAGACTTTAGGTTTCAGACCTTTGTGTTTTCAAGCTCGTGGTACTGTTTACCTGACTGAGCCCATGAAACCACCGAATCTTCAAAACCCCAAAGTCTTAAATTGGGACTTTGGGTTTCGAACCTTTATTCTCCCCCTTTTCTCGAACTTCCTTCCACTGAGTCCTCGAACTTCCTGCATTTTTGACCTTTGAACTCAAAGTTTACCCCGAAAACCCCCTGAGCCCTTTCGGACTTCAGAATTTCAAGGTTTTGATATTTTGGCTCATTTTTTTACGTTTTGCATGGTGAGAAATCTGAATCTCTCAATCCCTGAAGTCCAAAAATTTCAGACTTTGGTCCTTTTTTATTTTCTGAATTTCTTTCTCGGCTCAACCTTGAGCCTTTGTTCCTTCCTCACCTAGCTGACATGGCCCCCCCCATCTTCGGTGAGTCCCTTTCGAGTTCTCCTCCATAGCTCGACCATTCCGACACTGCCAAATCCTTATTCCTTTAGCTCAATGAGTCATTACTGACCTGATCCTAACCCCTTGTGATCATTTCTTGTCATTCTTCCATTGATCCAAGCCTCAACTTGCCAATGTAAGATCCCATGGCTGAATCAATCCCTCCATTTTCTCTGTGCGAGGTCATATTTGTCCAATTTTGTAAGAGGGGAAAATCGGAAAACATTAACCTAACAATGAAATAGAAATACAATTTCATCTCATTTACTTCATTTATCCTATAAATTTTCAATAATATTTTCCTTTCTTATTTAATTTCGATGGAGAATTTTACAATAGTGAGGTTCATGAACTTTATAGGGTAAGAAGAGAGAGAGTTTTGTACATTAACATATAATAATAGTGAATTGAACTTTAAAATATTTTACAAAAAATTTGCAAAAAGTTATCCACACACTTTACTCCTTTAACCCTTTTCCAACCTACACAAAATTGCAAACAATCCCAAATGGACTAACAATAAGCATTACAAAATAATTTTCTTTCCTTTAAAAAAGTGAATTTGGGTAGAGTAAGGATATATATATATATATATATATATATAAAGAGAGAGGGAGGGAGAGACTTATTTTTGAAATCACACAACTCCTAAATTCCCATTTCATTTCCAATGAAGAAATAACCTTAACAATTTGAAATTTTCATATAGTAAATGTAAAACCCATTGTTCACTTTCATTTCAATGGTAAGATCAATTCCATAATTAAGTTATCATGTATAACAATGTAAAACCCGTTATTCGCGTCCGTTGTAATGGTGAAATCATATTACCATAATGGCATTTCATTTACAAAAAAAATATAAAACCATTTGATCACTTATATTGTACCAAGAAAGGGATGACACGTGCTATAAACAATGTTTTATACATTTTACAATCTTTCCACAATACCAAGATGCATTTCCATAGATAGGAAAACAGTGACACACACTTTTCATAATGAGCACAAGTTTCCTACTAAGGAGAATGTAATATATAATCGTTACACTTTTAAAATAAAAAGTGCTAAACTTTATCGACTTTAAGTTCTTCCATTCATCTACTACATACCACTATACCGGATAGTAGGTGAAGGTGGCATCCACCTCCAATCCATACAATGGGGGAAAATATCATCCATACTGCCCCATGTGTCCCCTAACTCCCAAAAAGTTTCCATTACCAACAAAAAATATTCAAACTTAAATATGACCCAAACATACACATGTAACATCAACAAATTACACCAAACAAATAAGAAAACAATTTTATTTGGGACACAAGAGAGAAATGTTTTATCTATCCCAAGCACAACAAAAAAACTATCAAGCCAAAGTAGGATAACAACAAGATAAGTAAGTCATCCCTTATACCATATTATAATCTCTACTAATTAATGGAGAATATCCCTTGATTCCTCCACACAAAAATTTAATTTGGACCCAACTCCATATGCCTACCTAAACCCACAACCACTTATGATTCCACACACGCTAATCTTACATCCCTTTGGTTCTTCCTTTAATATCATAAATGTTTTTCTTTTTATCATTTTTTCCATACTTATCCCTCCAAATGAAAAACAAGTTTCCCCAACACACAACCATGCCCTCTAGTCCCACATTGGTTTCTTAGAAAGTAACAAAACATCACAAAAAATCAACACAAGCTCAATATGAGTAATAGAAATCACAACAAGCCCTTTACAAGAAGCGATAAACAAAGAGGAAACAACCATTTCTAAACAAAGTGAAATAAGTTGATTACAACTCACCTCTTTCTCCTATTGTCTAAACAATATCTTAATCAATTAAGAACTTATTTAACACTTCTAAAACCAGCAGAACTTCCCAAAGACAAAATTCCTCCCCCACCAAAAAAAAACAAGCTTATTCAAATAGACAAGATCCCAAATGGAGAATATCACAAGATTGTGCCTAGTAGAAAAGCTCAAAATCTTAAGATAGGACATCCCTTAATAAGATAATTAATGTCCTTACATGCCCACATGGGTGAAAATAAAAAACCCTACAAAACCAATTACCAACCATAAATTTCGCTTATATGGATTTGACAAAGAAAATCCAAGAGATAAAATTCATTAATTTAAAATTATAATTCAAATTCACATAACTAGTACCTAATGAAATAAGCTTGCAAAAATATAATAAAGGACTTGTTGGCGTGTAAAAAACCTACGCATTTTACTTAATAACCCCATGAAATGTTTTGTTACTTCTCAAGCAAATTGGTAAAAAATTGTCAAAATTGTCTCTTTGCAAGTATCAACTTTTGTGAAAGGTTTTTGAAGCTCTATGTGGTTTAAGAAGTGCAAATTATATTAATTATAAATGTATCTAAGTTTACTTAATGATAGTATGGTTTAGGTAATATTATGGAACATTTGGGATAGTTTTGGGATAAAATTCACTTCTCAAAATTTTTGAAGAAAAGTTGTATTTTGTAATGCCCACAAATTTCCTACACAAAACCCAAGATAGCCTAAAAGCTAAATTGGAAAAATTATTGAATAATTTTTTTTGTTAAAACCGGATACAACGGGGTAACCTCCAACTAGGTTTAGATTATTCATCGGTTAGCATTTTATTCAATTTAAATAACTTTTAATTAATATTAATTCAACTCCAATTCGGGTTTCAAATTCCCTAGCTACCATCTTTTTATAATTTAGTAGCATAGTTCAAAAGTCGTTTAATAATTTTATTATTCTAGGGCTAAGTCTAAATTTTCCCTCCCATTAAATCAAATTTAAAGGCATTCTCACCTAACCCTCACCTAACTTTTGTAGGGATGATTTTTAGCCATAGGATGGACTAAATATGAGCCCTGAGATCTAGGATTCAAACTAATCCTAATGCTCATTTTAGAAGGATTTTATTCAATCTTTTTGACTTATCTCCTCATTTCTATTTTGTAGTTTTTTGGGAGGAGAGGAAGGGTAAGGAAGGAATCCTTAGAAGGATAATGGAGCTCAAAATGGATACACACTATTTTATTTGTTTATACTATTTGTAGATCCTTGTAGGGTTTGGTATAAATTTAGCTTGTTATTCCATTTTACCCTCTCCTAAGGTTTAGCTAAAATTTCTTTGTTGTTAAGTTATTTCATGGTATTTTCCTTACTTGCAAATTTGGGTATTTTGTACCTTTTTTTTAATCTATTTTAGATGAGCATATTTACAAATGATTCAAATATATATACCATAATTTATAATTGTGTATATATTTACATCTATATACATATACATTTATACTTGTATATATATATATATATATATATATATATATATATATATATATAAATAATACCAAAAGTAGGGTCGAAGGAAAACAAAATATACAGGCCACGAATTAAACTATTCAACTGACTAAAAAAAGTGACAGCGTTAAGTTTGGTGGGGGCTCGGTCCCCACCCACCATAATCAATGTTTAAATAAAAAGGCAGGGGGTCACCGACCCCACCCCCCATACCGTATACTATGGGGTGGGGATGGGGTCGGCAACCCCCCCCATTCCCCACTTCAAACAAACAGCCCAATCAACCCGGCCAAGGGCCTAAGCCACCACACATTACCTTTTTTTTATAGAATTTTTTTATCTATATATAATTGCGATACATATATATATATTATAATAATTAATATGTACCAATATTAATGTCACTAATAAAGTTAAAATAATAATTTCCATTTAATTCCCTTTTTTTATAAAAGAAAAAAACAATAGTAAGTTAATATATATAAAAATTTGTAAAACATTTCTTTATAATTAGACTTAATCATAATTACATCTAAGTAGGAATGTACATTTTTTTTGTGTTAATTCCATTTAAAACTAAAATTGAAAGCATAATAGGAGTTTTTACACAACTTCATACATTTAGCAAACTGAAGATATTTACTCATTCTAAAAATTTTAACAACTACTTTCCTTTGTACAACTTGATAAGGAATGTAGCAAAACTTCATACTTTGTAATACACTTTCATTTCAATAAGGAGTAATAAACTATTGTCTTTTTTTTCTTCTTAAAATAATAAGTAAAATGAAAGCCATTTAACATAGCAAGTGTATTTTTACAAGATTCTAAATAATTTTAAAATGAAACATATCACGTTTTGGGGAAATCAATTTAAAAGAGATGCATTACCATTTCAACTCATTTCAAATTACTTCATGAAAAAAATATAAAATTTCGTAGTTTCCTTTCACAAAAGTAAAACATTTTACGATGAAAATTTCTCATTCAAACACTCTTAGAAGAGTTTACAAGTAATAGGGATTGCCACGTAATAATACAACTTGCTTTCATGAATACAAATTTATAACCTTCCACTCAAAGTCAGAATAATGAAATTAAAAAATTACAACATAAGTACTTTCAACAAGGAAAAAATAAAAGTCTCCATTACATGTCTTCTCCCAACTTGTCACTTCAATATTATACTCTTCAATCTTTCAAAACTCAGATCATAATACAAATAAAAAGGGGTATAGGAGATACTCTCCGCCAAACCTATCATCCAAAAAGGGTAGAATCCATCCCCTTTTTGGCCCCGAGCCCCAACCAAAGAAAAATTAGCGATCTTGAGAAACATTTGAATACTTTTTAAAAAAATGGCTTCCATAACAAAATACAACAAGAAACATTCAACACATTTAAATGGATATCAACAAACTTTTACAACATTCTCAAACAACACATATGATTGATATCAAACCAAAAAGGAAAAAGGAATATGAGAACCACATCCATTTTCCTCCCAAGTGAAGTTGGAGTTTTAGCACAAGCCTCCATGTGCACAATACAACAACAAAACATCCTTATCTCTCCCTTTAAAAGTATGCAAAAATATGTCCATGATTTTCTTTTCACTCCCCATACATGAAACTTGCAATCACACTCCCTCCAAAATGCATGTGTCACATATCCCTTTTCTCTCCATAATGGTTACATAAATCCATCTCCCACTCCAAAAATTAAGGCAACTACTCAACCACACAACAACAAACACATTCACAACACTCATATAAAACATAACAAGCAAATTTTTTCACATCCACAATTATAATTAGACAAAAAAGGGTAAAGATCACACCTCTCTTTCAAGCTTCCAAGAGACATCACTCCACAATATTTTTGACACCTTCAAGCCAAGCACACTCCAAAAGCAACTCCAACAAGCTCCCAATTCTAAAAGTGCAAGAGAAAGAAAATGAACAAGTAATTCCAAATCCATCAAATGCCATTAATAAATAGAAATGGAATGTGAGGATGATAAGGTGGTTGCATGTAGGATGCCATTTACTAATCCCTCCATTCCAACACACAAGTCAAACACCATGCCCAAGACAATAAATTAACATGCAAGACTTATGACCAACCCACATGACACTCAAACTTGTAGAAAGAGTCTACCAAGGCAAAATTAGTTGTGGTAAGTAGGAAAGTGAAATTATTTTCAATCATTTACACTCCAAAATGCTTTAAAAAGTCTAAAATTAACTCACCATACTATAGGTAGGGTTTTTGGGTAAATTTAAGAGACACGAGACAAGATTAGCTTGTCACACAAGCCTAAAAAAATGCCTCCTAAGTAAAAATCCGAATTTTGAAGTTTGGGAAGGGTACATAACACAAAAAGAAACACAAATCTAATCTAAATCCACAATATTTAAAGGACCATCTACCCTCATAACTATACAATTGTCACATCCTTATTTTAGTTAACAAATTAAGTTTGATTAGCTAACTAAGACACATTAACAGTTGCTAATAAAATGAATATAATTTCCAATAATTAAAAACATAACACAAAATGAAAATAATAGAACACTACCCCTGTGGCCACACATGTGAGGTCACCCTCCACGGGAAACCTTGTAACTACGCATGTAAAAACACCACATAAACATAAGACATAGTTGTAAAAATTTTCCATGTTGCACAACACCCAACATCCTTCCGTGCTTTTTCCCTTATCCCCTTTCAATATATTTGATAAAATATCCCTATAACACAAAAATAATACCTCTCTGGCCTCACGGATGCATGAAAAACATCGATAAATAATACATCTACCTAGAAATAAATAATTTCCATCTGAACTAAAGTAATTCTACCATATATCAACATATCAAACAATTTTATCCTAACATGCATGAGATTACAATTCTACTCACAACATCGAGAGTATAAATTATCACTATAAAATCAAAGTAGTGCAAATAAACATATATCGAAATTTCTACCAATGTCATCTTGTGTAACATGATTAAAATGTTAATCAAAACATGTCAATAGTTCAAATATCTACGTATTCTATCCTCTACTAATCAATGTATCATAATCAAAATGTCTTAGTATTTGGCCAAAAGTAATATTAACATAATAAATATAGTTTCAAAGAGGAGTGGGAACTAAATCCCTCTCCCCTTTGATTTGAATTGCTCCTAGAAGTAACTGAAATAGGTGAGGAAACTGGGTTCATAACAAAGTAGTATCCTCCCAGTTGACTCACACCTTGTCAATCTCGCGGTCTTAGAGGCCCAGGGTCCTGCACTCTATGATGCACATGGGCTCAAAAATCACCTACCCCTGCTCCTATACCTACAATGCAGTCTAATATAATATATAAGAGGGATCTAGAATGTACCTGGACTAAGAACATAAACATAAAATACATCATACATGCGAGATAAAATGGGTGGTAAGGCTAGATGATAAGTTAAGGGACTGATCGCTCCAACATCTTGAATGGACCCATGCAACTAAGAGCTAACTTAGAGACTTTTCCATGATGCATAGGTATCTTATGATGTCTCACATGAAGAAACATCTTTTTGCCCACCTCACAGATATGGTCAACTCTCCTCTGATCTACATATTTCTTCTGTCTATCTTGTGCCACTTAAAGCCTTTGTCTAACCAAAACAACATGTTGCTCTATGTCGTATAAAAAATTTGGTCCTAGATATACTTTGTCCTCTTGTTTATCCCAACTCAATAGTGTCATGCACTCCATGCCATAAAATTCTTGAAAGGGAGCAATATAAATAGAACTCTAGAATATGTTTTTATAAGAAACATCCACTAGGTACAAATTCTCCTCCCACCTTGATTGATGGTCCATAACTTACATCCGAAGCATGTCCTCTAAAATCTGATTCACCCAATCCATCTGTCCATCTTTATTTGGATGATAAGTTATACTGAAGATGATACTCATCCCAAGGGAATGTTTCATGGTAGTCAAGAAATGAGAGGTATATAAGGGATAACGGTCACATATAATCTTGCAGGGAATCCTGGGCAGTCTGATAATATCATCTAAGTACATGCATGTCACTGCACTAGCTTTATATGTGGTCTTCACCAGAGAAAAATGAGCCACTTTCATCAATCTATCAACTGTGACCATGATGGCATCATGGCGGTATGTAGACGTCAGTAGCCCTACTATGAAATCCATGAAAATAGTGTCCCATTTCAACTCTGGTATATCATGTGGGTAGAAGAGACTAGATAGATGCTGATGCTCAACCTTCACCCTCTAACACTCTAAACAACATGAAAAAAACTGAGCTACATCTTTCTAAAGACCTCTCCAGTGGTATAGGTGTATCAAGGAGGCATGCATCTTCTTCAACCCTAGATAGGATAAATAAGGTCCATGATGACGCTCTACTAAGATATTTCTTCTCAAACCTCCATCCCTAAGTACATAGATCTAGTCTCTGTGTTTGAATAGTACATATGACTCTAATCCAAAACCATAAAACTTCCTTTCAAGGGGTCTCTGAGACTCAATATCTTATCTAGCTTCAAGGTAAACATTGTCATGTGGAAGCTGCTACAAAATCATGGTCATCAAGTCTGTACTAAATATTATAGCCATAACCAAGGGTCTTCGTCTACTCAAACTGCTTGCAACCAAATTCTTCTTCCCATTCACATGCTCTATATCCATGTCATACTCACATAGAAACTCCATCCAGTGCCACTAAAAATCATTGAGATTGGGCTGCATGAAGAGGTGACAAATACTAAAATGATCAGTCTTGAGAATGAATCTCATGGCTAAAAGGAAATGTCTCCATCTAACCAAAACAAGAACAACATTTGAAAGCTCAAGATCATGAGTCGAGTACTTAAGCTCATAATCCTTGAGTTTTCGAGACTCAAATGCTACCACTTTGCCCTATTAATTCAATACCCCTCCTATTTCTACTAAAGAAGCATCTGTGCATACGAAGAATTCTCCGTGAGGATCTAGTACTGCAAGAATGCGTAATGTCATACGGTATTCCTTTAGTGTTTTGAAGTCCTACTCACATCTATCTGACCAAGTGAACTTCTTACTTTTCTGCTAAATGGAATTGATGGCGTGCATAATTTGATAGAATTACTAAAAAAATCTCATGTAGTGACCTACCAATCTCATGAAACTACGCACCTTAGTCACACTAGTGGGTTTTGACCAATCCATAATGGCTCTAATCTTGGAAGGATAAACTATGATACCTTCCCTAGAAATAATGTGGCCCAAATTCTACACCTCTGACTAGAAGAATGCACACTTCTCTAGGTTCCCATAAAGTTGCTGCTCACGACGATACTACATCACCTGACAAAGGTGCTCCTTGTGCTTCTCTCATGTGTGTGAGTATATCATAATTTCATCAATAAAAATGCACACAAAGAGATCCAAAAATGTTATGAACACCCCATTCATCAAAATCATGAACACTATAGGGTAATTTTTCATACGGAATGGCACAAATATGAAATCATAGTGGCCATATCTCGTACGAAAAGTTGTCTTGTGGACATCTACCTCTATAATCCTCAGCTAATGATAACCATACTTAATATCTATCTTAGAAAACATTGTGGCCTCCTTCATATGATCAAACAAATCATCAATGTGGGGAAGGGGCTAACGATTCTTGATCGTTACTTTGTTCAGCTATCTATAGTCCATAGACAACTGCAACGATCCATCTTTCTTCATCAAAAAAATCACTAGTGCACACTGAGGGAATACACTAGGATAGATTAAGCCTTTCTCGAGAAGGCCCTCTAGCTACAACTTGAGATCACATAGCTCAAGGGTTGTCATCTTATATGGAGTGCATGAGATAGGCTCCACTCTAGGAAGAAAGTGAATGTGAAAGTATATCTCATGTGGGGCAGGCATCCCTGATATCTCATTAGAAAAACCATTAGAAAACTCTTACAAAAGCATACAAGCAAGTGAAGGTCCACTAACCCCATCCTGCAACCTATCACCAAGTCTAAAACGATACAACTCACAAACTCATTCCACACACCACTTTAGTTACATAGCGCAAATAGTGTGAATAGAGATGGGTCTCCTAACTCAAGATATCACTGACTCCACACCTAACTAATCTATACAAGATATAACCTTACTGTAGTAATCAACCAAGGATCTATGTTAGAAAACAACTGATCTGTGTCAAAGATCACTCAATAAGAACCCAAAGGAAGGATATGAAGATCCAAAGTCACGGTAAAGGGTCCTAGGTTCACTACGCACTCATTGACTAAGGATGCTACTGAGATCTTGGCTCCAAAAGCCATCTCGACATCCCAACTGAGGACCTTCCTAACTTCCACCAGCCTACATTTCTTTACTAATGAGGGAGAATTGAAGTAATTTTAAGAGCCTTGGTCAATTAAGATAGGGGTATAAATACCACCAATCCTTCTTGTGGTCTCAATCACCATGACCAGGTGCTATACCTAGTAGTTCTTGACCATTACATAAATTGTGTGGCTCCTAGCCATGTCACCAACCACAGGATCAGTAACAAGTTCCATATTTGGATTAGTTAGATTATGAGGGCACTCTCTCCAATGATGTCCATGAACACCACATCCATAATAACTACCTGGTCCTCTCCACTTAGTAGATAGTCCTCAAGGTCACCTAGTAGTCCACGTTGTAGACCCTGAATATCGTGTCATAGATCTTTGTGGGTGTTTTGGTTGATTACTCCTACCAAATGTGCTCGAGGTGGATCTTGTGTCCTATTGGGACCCCTAACTAGAGGTCCCATACTATGCCCTCTCTAAGGATCATGGCACTATGGAGGTTGAAAGGGTGGTCAGTATGTTGTTGCTATTGTTGAGGAGGAGGATGGAAGGAAGACTGTGCTGAAGTGAGTCCAACATGAGGAGGAGGAGCTTATCCCCTTGACCTACTATCCTACTTCTATTGTATATGGCTCGTCACTATATCACAATCCTGCTAAGTCTTCCCCTTAGTTTCCTCTTCTATGTAGGACTTCTCCACTTCCTATGATAGTTTATGCAGGAAATGAATACATATTGCCCCTCCCAAGTCTAAGTTTAGGCCCCAGATGAACCTATGAACCCTAACCTGCTCATCCTGCATATAGTCTACATACTAAAGCAGATCTAAAAACTGACCATCATACTCTGTTACCATCCTGGAGGCTTGTCGAAGGTCATGAAACTCATCGATCCGTTGCTGGATGAATCTCTTAGATATATATCTAATCCTTAAATGCTCCTCAAAGAGCTCCTAGGTAACTGTCTATGAATCCACATGGAAATTATTCTCCTCATTCCTCCACTAAATTGTGGCTCCATCTCTTAGAAGGTTGATGGAAATATGAGGTTTCGTGTTGCTACAACAAGGACATAACTTGAAGGATCTTCTTAAGATAACCAACCATGCCTCTTCCTAAAATTCCCCTCTGTCCCTAAAAAAAACGAGTGGGGTGTAACTTTTTTATCTCTCTAATTTGATCTTTTGTCATTGATTGTTGGCCCCTGGGTCTCTCTCCATAATCATCTCATAGCCTAGGGCTCCTCGACCTGTCTCTGTGACATGTAGCTCTATCTTTGTGCTCCGTAGGTGGTGACCCATTTCTAACCAACTTCACGTGGGCATTATCTACCCTATCCTCATCACTCTGACATAAAGGTGCACAAGCCTCCACTGATGACTCTTTGTCCTGTCTGCTAGGTCACCCTCTTAAAGATCCTCGGCGTATAGTGGCATTAACATCTTGTAGTGTCTACAGTATCTCAGGAAAAATAGTTGCTACATCATGATCTGGGGGTGGTAGGTCAAGGTACACATGTAATAACCCCTCATCTAGCTCGTTGCTCCTACACAGACCAAGGTGAGAGTTAGTTCATCATCATCTAAGTTTTTTTTTTAGTTTTCTAATTTTTCTACATTGTTTAAACAAAATTTATCATGCAATGTTGTGTGTTCTAGGTTTAGAGTTGCATTAGGTTTACTTGTTTATGTTTTGTGTTTCCAAGTGTTCCCAGGGTCCAAGCGTTCAACCCATGGCTCTGATACCAAGCATCACGCCCACAAATTTCTTGCACAAAACCCAAGATAACCTAAAAGTTAAATTGAAAAATTTACTAAATAATTTTTTTTCCTTAAAAAAAATTAGTTACAAATTTAAGTTTATTTCTCGGTTAGAAATGTATCATTTTAATTATCATTTAATTAATATTATTTAACCTCCAGTTTGGTTTGAAATTCCCTAGTTACCATTTCTATTTAATATAGTAGCATAGTTCAAAAGTAATTTAATAATTTTATTATTCTAGGGCTAAGTCTAAATTTTCCCTTCCATTAAATCAAATATTATTTAATTTAATCCTGATTATAAATATTTTCTAACTACTAAGGGGTGAATTTGATTTAATTAAATACAAGGTCATGGATTTTTATTTAAGGGTCACTAACTAAACATTATAAATGATAAAATAATTTTAACTTCTACATCACTTAAATGGACCCATTTAAAGTTTTCCCATGCATTTCATTTAAAGGCATTCTCACCTAACCCTCACCTAACTTTTCTATTAATGTTTTTTAGCCATAGGATGGATGAAATATGAGCCCTTAGATATAGGATTCAAATTAACCCTAATCCTCTTTTTCGAAGGCTTTTATTTATTCTTTTTGACTTATTTCCTCATTTCTATTTTGCAGGTTTTTGGGAGGAGAGGAAGGGGAAGGAAAGAATCCATGGAAGGATAATGGAGCTCAACATGGATACACACTATTTGCTTTGTTTATACTATTTGTAGATCCTTTCAGGGTTTGGTATAAATTTAGCTTGTTATTCCATTTTACCCTACCCTATGGTTTGTCTAAAATTTTATTTGTTGTTTAGCTATTTCATGGTTTTTTCCCTACTTGGGCATTTGGGTATTTTGGACCTTTTTAAAAATCTATTTTAGATGGGCATATTTACAAATATATATCAAATATATATACCACAATTTATAAGTGTGTATATATTTATATCTATATACATATACACAGATATGATGGGGTGGGGGGTCACTGACCCCACTCCTCATCCCATATACTTTGGGGTGGGGGTTGGGTAAGATACCCCCCCATTCTCCACTAGAAAAAAAACAACCCCATCATCCTGGACAGGGGCCAAAGTCACCACTTATTACCTTTATTTTTTATAATACGATTTTTTTATCTATAAACAATTGTGATTAATATATATGTTTATTACATATATATAAAAATTTATAATATTTCATATATTATATATATTAATCACTAATAATATTAAAATAATCATGTCCATTTCAATCCATTTTTTTAAAAAGAAAAAAATTCTAATAAGTTAATATATCTAAAAATTTGTGAAACATTTCTATATAATTAAACTTAATCACAATTACATCTACTTAGGAATGTATTTATTTGTGTGTTTATTCCATTTAAAACTAAAATTGAAAGGCTAATAATATTTCTTACACAAACAAACATATACAGAATATTTTTACTCATTCTAAAATTTTTGACAATTATTTTCCTTCCTATAACTTGATAAATAATGTAGAAAAAATTTCATACTTTTTAATACACTTTCTTTTCAATAAGGAGTAATAAACTATTTCTATTTTTTTCTTCTTACAATAACAATTAAAATGACAACCATTTCACATAACAAGTTCATTTTAACAAGATTCTCAATACTTTTAAAATGAAACATATCACATTTTGGGGATAATGAAACAACTCAATTTAAAAGAGATGCATTACCATTTCAACCCATTTCAAACTTTCCACTTCACCAAAACAATGAAAAATTTGTAGTTTCATTTCACAAAACTAACACATTTTAAGAATGCAAATTTCTCATTCAAACACTCTTATAAGAGTGTACAAGTTATAGGGATTTCCAAGTAATAATATAACTTTATTTCAAGAATACAAATTTACAATCTTCCACTCAAAGTGGGAATAATGAAATGAACAAATAACAACATAAGGAATTTAAACAAGGCCAAAATACAAATCTCCATTGCATGTCTTCTCCCAAGAGTACCAAAAGTAAATACCCCCAGGAGCCTCGGTAGGACTGATAAAGAGTTGTGTCAAGTATCATGCATCATGTATGAATATGTGAAATGTCCTACATTCACCTCAAGATACCAATTGAATGTGCATATGTATATAGAAAAAGGTAATGACATATTAAGAATCCAACTAGCATGGAGAACAAAGTGTAACATGTAAGTAGTATAGCAAGAATAAATGCAACCAAGATATGAAAATTTTGTGTCAAAGTGATGGTGTGGTGTGAAATGCAAGATTTTTAGATGATAGGAGAAGTGTTTCCCCCCAACAGATGTGTATGAGATAAGGTTCATTTAGAAATGCCCCTTCAACAGTCAATAATGAACCATAGAACAAGATTGTGTCGTCAAGAAATGAGTGTATTGTATGAGAGTAGATGTTAGAAGGATATATCATGCAACACTTAGTGTGAAATGTGTATGATGTGAGGTTCATTGATGAAGTGTGCCCTCAACATCCAAGTGTGAATCGTAGCACTAGATTGTGTCATCAGGTAATGAGTGTTATATGCGATTAAGAGTAGATGCTATGAAAGATGTAGGATGAAGCATAGTGTGTGAAGTGTGGAAAATGTATATGATGTGATGTTTATAGATGAAGTGTGACCTCAATGGTCAAGTGTGAACCGTAACACTAGAGTGTGTCATCGGGTAATGATGGTACAATGTGTGTACCAAAAGTGTAGGAGTGCTGTAAAAGATTAGACATGAAGCAGAAGTGTGAAGTGTAGTAATAGAAACTAGAGGTAACTGATACTGATAAAAGGGGGGGAGAAAGTGTGATTCCCACCAAGTGTGTCATGGATAAATATTTATGTGATGATGCAAGAGAGACCATGTAATTTTGGGAGAGTTTGAGATGTTTCATGAGAAGAGATAAAGTCATCACAATGGTAGGTAACAACAAGAGTAGGACTAGTGTTGGGTTTTGGGTTGACATGAGGAATTTTAAAGAGGTTAGCTATCACAGAGTGAATTGGTTGGTCTTGATTGGTTGGTGGTCACTTATTTAGAATTGGTAATTTTGTAGAGGACATTATAGGTGGAGGTGATGGGGTACATATTTTTAAAGGTGGTTGCTTAGGTGGAATTGGTAATACTTTAGAGAACTTGATAGGAGGAGGTTATGGGTATGGATTTTTGAAGGTAATATGACATTGAATTGGATAAGTGGCACTTGATTGACTAGGGAAGTAACGTTAGTAATTATGGCATGATGCTCATTAGACATGGAAGGAGGAAATTTGGGAGCCCAGTGGGATTTAGTAAATGGAGATGTAGCATATTTTTTTTGTAGCAAATAAAATAAAACCATGATGCTCAACGTGATTAATTCTTCGTTTTAAAGCATAGAAATCATTGTCATGATGTCCATTAAGTCTATGATAATTACA
Organism: Taxus chinensis; assembly: GCA_019776745.2. Lineage (NCBI taxonomy): Eukaryota > Viridiplantae > Streptophyta > Pinopsida > Cupressales > Taxaceae > Taxus > Taxus chinensis. Next base: position 738,178,812 of record CM034146.1, on the reverse strand, counting down.
AAAAGAGATACCTTTGTATTTGGAAAGCTGATATGGAGGGTAACAATGAGTAGTTGGCAAGTCTATTCACTGGTCTAGACATAAAATCACGCACTTACTACTATTTTACTATACCGCCAAGTATGTCTTTCATTCTTTGCAAGTTTTTTGTTAGTTGTCTGAGGACACTAGCGCACAGGCACTCCTATCCAATCTGGGAACTCTTGTCCTCTTTGTTCTTGGTCACATTTTTGACATTTGTAGTCAGCCTTTTTGGTTTTCTTACTCCTATCTTGAGGTACTAGTCATCATGTCATGTCATTAGTATCATTATAAGGGTAGGCAATTTTCTCAAGGGCTGTTTATCTACATAATATCAAAGGGACTATATCTTTGGTATTTTTACTCTTCATACACTACATAGGAATGGTAAGTGTTGAATTCCATCCACACATTTGCATTCAATCTAGCTTTAAGCCCGCTATCTTGGTGTCACCAGTGCGAGGGAAACCTAGGAAAACTATTGCACACACAAGCACATAGAATTACATGGGGTCTAAGATGTAGTGTAGAGCTTGGTCGTAAGTTCACTTTATTGACATCTGAGGACAGTCTGACCTCCCATTTTTCATCTTAATTTTTTAGGATTTTATGTAGTTGGGGGTTTTGTAGGTGATTATTTGCACTGCATATTTACAGGTACTTCAACGATCCAAGTGTGACATACAGGTGACAAAAGAAGAGAACCAACAAACATATTGCGACCCTACAAAATTGAGTTCCATATATCCTGAGCATTCATAAATGCCCAGAGAAGGTCTAGGTGCCCCTGACCCTACATAGGAACCCTAGTCCCGGCATTCCCGAAACTTATTCATTTTTCTAGGTTTGGTTGTGACACTTTGAGCTTCCCGTTTCATTAGTTTTTCCAGTTCATATATACTTCAGGATAAGTGGTATCAAGATAAGTGCAACACCTCTCTCATTTACTTTCATAATTACATCTATTAAATTGCTTAGCATTTTTATCTTAATATATGTAGACACTAAATCACACACTTTGGGTAATATTTAGTCCCAACCTCATAGTACTATTTAGAAGGTTTTTGAATATAGAAAATACAAATTAACCCCCGTATTTTGGCCATCTTACTATGTTTTGTTTTGTCATTCATGACTTTTGTACATGCATGCCTAGTCATCTTTTTTCATTTTACGTTATTTTAGCTTTGAATGGGGCGCCCAGGATAGTACTAGGGCACCCATGTGTGCCCTAGTCCCACCGAGGGTTTCCCAATCCTTTTCAAACTTTCTCGCCATTTTTTAGGCACTTTCTAGTGGTTTCATCTTCTTATCATTTTGGTGGTCGGCCATTTCGGGGTTAATTACGAAATTAGATCAAGAGAACCTTATAAGTATAAATTTATGAGACCATAATGAGGGACCAAGCACTAATCACTACTATCATCCACATAGGATTGCATTCATCTAAGGAATTTGGAGATCATTTACATTTACTTAACTCCATCACAAGGGACAAGGCTGGTTAATCTATATTACACAAGCATATGAGGGGATTTTATTCTATTCCATCTACTAGTCTACTACATTTTTACATCTAGTTATTTCCCGCTATCTTCACAAAGTGTGACTGGCACAAGAACACCTAGGGCACATGATTCACACACACACACACACACACACACACACACACACACACACACACACACACACACACACCAGAACTACATTTGGGTTAGAAATGTAGTGTAGGGCTCAGTTACTAATCCCACTTTTGTGGTAGCTGAGGTCAATCTGACCTATTTATATGCATTCTTCTTTTTTAGGGTTTTGATACTTCTTATGGTCTCTTACAAACATTTTTTTCATTGTGGATTATCAACGACACCTGGAGCATTGTAGTGAATCTGATGTCACACATAGCGAGGGTTTTAGACCACTTTTTGAACTTGAGAAACTCAATCTTGGACCTCGTGCATATACTAGAGTGCCCATATTATAGACTAGGGAACCCATAGGCACCCCAATCCCTCTTTAGGTGCCTCAGTCTAGAGAATCAGTCAATATCTTTCCTTTTTAGGACCTCTACACAGTTGTTCCTACTTCTTGTTTCTCCTGTCACTTCTGTGACATAGTCCAATGAGCTTCTCTAATCAGTTGAGTTCATTCTAACTCTCTTAGTACTATAGGGCTTAGCATTTCCATTTTAATATGTTGTTTGGGTCATTTTCCATAGTCATTTACTGCATTTATTTACTGTATTTACATGTTGTTATGGATTAGAATAACTACTAATGTTCCACATTTTAGTTAATCATTTTTTTGAACCTGACATTTTCAATGACGCTGATATGATCCTTCTTCATCCATTACCTTAGATTCTTCTCATCATGAACATTTCTATTTACACTTATATGAAAAATCACCCTAATTGTATTTATAATATTAGGAAGTACTTAGATACTAATTACATTCCTCCGCATACTTCTCCCGACTAAGTATACCATAAGTTCACTTCGGATCTATCCCGTAATGAGGATCAAATAAGTTTCACAACAGACGATCTAGCTTCTCAAGCAATACTACAACATGATCCTCCCTTGTATATTCAAGTTTTTGTTAACAAATTCATATTCAAATGCACCTTAGTTGACAATGGATCTGGCCTTAAAATTTTTAACATCACTTTCCTTAATCATTTATGTATGCTGGAAGCATCTCTAGCTCCTTCTTCCATCTCTATTTATGGCTTTGATAACATCCCCAAGCATGTATTAGGTACCATCCACTTACCTGTCACTATTGGTCCATGTAGAATTGATATTTTGTGCCATATCATGCCTAATAACTTTAATTATAATATTATTCTTGGGATACCTTGGATCCATTCTATGCACGTAGTCCCCTCTACATTACAAGCACAACTTGAATTCCGTTATCAAGGCACTATTTATGATGTGTTAGTTGATCCATCACCTTTGAAGTATTGTAACTTTGTTGAACAAGCTACTGATACTCCCACTTCCACTAATATTACTCCAGAATTTTCTAGGTATGGGTTAGGGTATGAATATTTCTTCCCCTTTGGTTTCTCTTATACAAATTTAGATCAATAAGAATATAAATTCACAGAGCTTTGGAATCTCCCTACACGGTCACACAAGTTAAGGCTTGGATATCAACCTCCTTTTACACCTCCTATGGATACTTATACCACTTTTCATGTTACTTCACTTCCCTTAGTGAATCCGGACCTCATTAGTGATTATGCACCTAGTATTTATGATACCCTCAATACTTTTACTACCGATAACATGTTACTTTATTATATGGGTTCTTACGATTATCTTCCCTCTTTTCACCATAAGAGGCATCATCCTTTATCTCTCACTAATACAACTTAGCTCAGAGAATCCAATGTCACCATTGACAACGTCGATCCACCTAAGACTATGCCTACTAATCCATATATTGAAGATCGTTCATCCCTTCTCAATGAAGAAACAATACAATACAACCTGTGCACATATGAAAAATCCACACATAGTTTTTCTCGCCGCTTCTCTCACCCCTGTTAAAAAATATATACTAAGCAAGTCCTTCATGATTTCTCTAATATTTTCACATGGGATTATAGTGATATGGTAGGAATTGATCCATCTATGGAAATCCATAATATTTTCCTTAACTTGGGTTCCAATATTGTCCAACAGAAAATTTGTGAGATGCACCCTAAGGAAGCCCTCTTAGTCAAAGAAGAAATTTAGAAAATTCTCGACACAGGTTTTATTTACGTTGTTGACTATCCTAAGTGGGTATCTAATATCATCTTGATAATGAAACCATATGGTCGGGTTCATTTTTGCATTGATTTTCATGATTTAAACAAAGCTATATCCCTAAGGATATTTTTCCTTTTCTACACATCGATGTTATTGTCGATTCTACAGCCAGATATGATATCCTTTCCTTCATGGATGACTTTATGGGTTACAATCAAATCAAGATCAACCTAGCTAACCAAGAAAAAAACTCCTTTGCTAAACCATGGGGTACATTTTGCTACATAGTCATGCCCTTTGGCCTTAAAAATGTCGGGGCTACTTATCAACAGGAAATGACACATATATTTCATGACTACATTCATAAGATCATCAAGGATTATGTAGATGAATATTGGTAAAATCTAAGCGATGGTATTCCCATGCAAAGCATCTAGGAATTCTATTTGAATGATGACAAAAACATCATGTGTGTTTGAATCCTTAAAAATCTATTTTTGGGGTTACAACAGGTAAAACTACTTGGAAATATTATCTCCTAATGTGGCATTGAGATTGATCCTAACAAAATAAAATCCATTATTAATATGCCTCCACCCAAGAACTTACATCAATTACGATCATTACAGGGTAAAATTTAATCTATTCAAGGATTCATTGCACAACTTTCAGACAAGACTCAACCGTTCACACAACTCATGAAGAATGATACCAAGTTTCTTTAGGATAAGCAATGTCAATAAGCATTCAATGATATCAAAGCAAACTTCTTAAATCCACCTATTATATTTCCTCCCTTAGCCAATCGACCTTTCTTGTTGTATACCTCTGCTACATTTCATGTATTAGGCACTTTACTGGCACAACATGATGATTCTCAATGCCAAAGATTCGTATATTACATCAGTTGTACTCTAGTCTCTTATGAATGTAACTATAGCTACATAGAAAATTTTTGCATTGGCCTTGTCTTTGTTGCAAGAAAATTGCAACATTATCTCCTCAAAAATGACGTACATATTATAACAAAGGTCGATAAATTACGTTACCTCATATCCCGCACACATCTATTAGGATGTTTGGCACATTGGGCCATGCTCTTCGCTAAATTTGATTTTAAGTTCATATCGCAAAAAGTAATCAAAGGACAAGTTATCGGTGATCAATTATTCGCAGCACCCCTTCCGAATTAATCTCCCATTTCTGATTCCTTTAGCGATGATTTCACTTCCTATACTATTGAGCCACATACATGGACAATGTATTTTGATGGCTCTCATTCTCAATCTGGTGCTAAAGCTGAGATAGTATTCATTACTCCACATGGTGACCCATTCCCCTTCACATATCAATTAGATTTTTCTTGTATGAATAACATTGTCGAATACAAAGCTCTCATTTTAGGCCTACTTATTGCTCAAAAAACTCCTCATTCGTAACTTATACATACATGGTGACTCTCAATTAGTCATCAATCAGGTCAATGATACGTATAATATGAAGGAGGAGCATCTAATTCCTTATAATACACTTGTCAAAGATCTCATATATACATTTGACTCTTATTCGATTACTACCATTCCTCACAAGGATAATCGTTATACAGATGTCATGGCTAGTGTCGCTTAACTCATCCCACAAGACATCATAGATGAATAAACCACATTCATCATTACACACTTACTTCATCCTTTTATCTCTTCATTACCTCTTATAGCTTGTTCCAATGTGCAGTCAAGACAAATGTGAATGGTTCACACCTATTTATAATTACTTACATAAGCATCTTACGACCCCCTGTGCCCCGCATCTCATTTCACAACCTAACCTCATCACCTAAACCTTACACAATTATTTATTAATTACCTTATAATTAATAAATCCACATCGCCATACCTGCCACCTCATTTCACCACCTCATCATGACCTAGTCTTAACCCTAAACTAACCTAATTAAGACCTATAACTTGGTCCACATCCACACCCATGACTAATTACTCCTCACCCACACCTAAAACCAACCTCATAATGACTTGACCAAGCCCGCAACTAATCCCTCGGGAGAAAAGGAGGGAAAGCTGGCTATTTTACCAAAAATAGCCCGCTTTGACCTGACCGATACCGGTTCCTACTCGACCGCCGTCGGTTACGTAACCGCCATCGGTTCCCTGTAAATGACCACTCCCAACCAAAAACAAAGGGTTGGATTTTCATGGATCCAAATCAGAAGTCATTGGAAGGATCCGGAATTTTACTTGGCTGAACAGAGACAAGTGAAAAAGAAACAAGAAGAGTTTGCAGAGAAGGACATCAAGCCCAAAAACTGCAACTGAGTAACCAGAGCCTTGTGACACTCATCTGTTCGTCGGGAGGGAAGATAGCTCATCTCCTGATTGTCAGGTCATCCTACCTAAGTTCTGCCGTCATCATCACAGTTCTTGGACCTGCATCCTCATCAATAATCAGTAAGTAATATCTTGTATGTCCTTTTAATAACATTTCTTGAACTTCTGAATCACAGCCATCATAAGTCTATTCCTAGATCTACTACCCAGCAACACACTACATCTAGCTGTCATTCCTCCACCCTTACGTTACCCCAAGAACACCCCCCGTATTCTCTGAGTCCTTCTCATCACCCCATTACCTAACCCCACCCATTTATCAGCATTATAAAACAACACAACCACCTTACAACCAACCTTCACCAAAATCCCCTAAAACATTGCCCCTACCGATATCGGTTACCAACAACCGGTACCGGTTACAGTGACCGGCATCGGTCACCGTGATTCTAAACCAAGACCAGCCCTTTCTCTATTGTTCTAACAAGGTAAACAAATTGTAATTGGACAATAGCTTATTTGTTAGAATTTGTGTTAATTCATATTAGCAGGGGAACTGACCACCTTCGAAAGGAAGTTTTATATTTCCTGGGCCCAAGGCAGTTCCCTCATTTATTGTCTAATTAAAATCTGGTGGTCTTGTATTCTTACTTGCAGGTAGTCCTTCCAAGACAAAAAGGAGTTCTTCGCAGTCGATCTGATCTTTCTCTACGGTACACGCACACCCTCTCGACATTCAATAGGTATTCCTCCTAGCCCTAACCCTTATCTGTTTCTCAAAGGAATGAAAGGATAGAAGCAACTCTATTCCCAAAAGCTGAAACATTCCGTGTGAAACATTTTGGCACGCCCGGTGGGACCCATTTCGGGTTTCTTTCTTTCTTGCTTGCTTTCACATAGGGAGCATACTTGCTGTTTTCTTCTTTTAAAAATTTCACACGATATTTTGTTATATTTAGTAAAAGAATTTGTCTTGCTTTCCCAGTTTTGCATTAGTGAAAGTCATCTTCTTTGCTTCATCGAATATCATTTTTGATTTGGGTTTAAAACACGTGCATTACATTCTTGCTTGTTGTTTTCAATTCTAGTGAACGTAGACTAAGTAACAGGTCGTACACGTGGGGGTGATTTCCACAGTATTGACAGGAAATTAATCTTACTTTCACTGCACAACACATACCGAATCACTTCATAATTAACACAACAGCTCAAAACATCCCCCCTTTTCCGCGGTATTCCTCCGCCCGATTGAGGTAACCTTATAAGCCAAAACAAACTTGACATTTCCCCTAAGTCTTGTGTTTAGGATTCTGACATCATTCTGCGTCTAAGGGCATAAGCTCAAATTGATAAACACTAATCCTAGGGTTAGTCTGTTAATTTGCTTGTGTATCTTGTTTGTTTTCAGTTCTGTTTCTCTGTCATACACTGTTTCAGTTATCACTTCAGAACAATTTGATAGATGTACTAAGCATTGTTAAAAACTCAAATCAGCAGCTTCTTATATTTTCTTATACCAGTCTTATTATACCGACATCGGTTAACTGACCGACGTCGGCTATAGTCTAACCGACATCGGTTACCAGACCGATATCGGTTACTATCTTTTAAAGTTCCTGACAAACCAGCAACCTACCAATTTCAACATTCTGAGGCTGTTTCTGTTCCTGATAGATTGAAACCCTACTGTGTACTCTTGTCCATGGTTGTTATCACTCAGAAGCAAGCCACCGCCATGGTTTCACATGCCTACTCTGTGCCTTTTCCTGAATCACCCCCTTCACATTCTATAGGGAATCCTACGGATACCAGTGAGGTTCCTAAAATTCCTGTAGGAGATAAGGAATTTGCCAAATTTTGGATGCTAATCCTAGCGCTGTACAATACTATTTGTCTCATGCCCCTAACCGTACACCCGATGGTCAACTCCTTGTTGGCATGCCTATTAGTATAGCTGCTCATTTAGCTCCTTCTCCGCCTGATAACTCCGCTTTGCCTGCTGCATCCTTAGCCCCGTCTCCCAATCCAGTGGCTTCAGAGGTTCATACGACACAGATTGGCTTTCCTTTGGTTAATCTTGGGCCCCACATGTCATTACCGCCGACTGCTCCTACCTCGTCTCTCTTGCAGACTGTTCCGTTCATGACTTGCTCTCTGCCACCTATCCACACGAGCTTTCCTTCTCAAGCTCCGCCCACATTTTCATTCCCACACACGTATCCCGTGACCTCAACGTCTTATATAGGACATCCCTATTCGGTCACCTCAACACATTCGTCCTCCATACCTTATCAACATTTAACGCCACCATTGTCTAGTGGAGGCCCTTGGCCCAATTTTCCTCCGTTTACCACAACCGCACCATCATCTCATCCAACTATGATTTAATTAAACAAATGATGGACAAAATGCAAAATCTGGAGGCTTCTATTTCAGGAAGTCGTAGCACCTTGACATACGAGCAAGTTTGTCGGGAGCCTATCCACCCTTCTGTCCCCCTTCATTCATATCCTCCTCAATGGGAATTACCAAAATTTACTCGTTTTAATAGTAAGGAGGATCCTCAACAACACTTGCGCTCATTTAGACATGCCTGCTATCTAATTGCTCATGACGATGCCTTACTACTCCGCACCTTTCCCATGTCCTTATCAGGACCCGCCTTGGAGTGGTACAGTGCTTTAACCCAGCACTCAATCTTCTCTTTTAACCAACTAGCCCAATCTTTCTTGGATCATTTCTCCATTAACATTGCCAAGAAAGTATCTATCACCGACCTCTATGCCATCTGACAATTTGAAGACGAATCTATCACAGATTTCATTGGACGATGGTGGGGCCTTATCAACCAACTTACGTATGCCTTGCCTCAAGCCGAACTTATCAAACTTTTTACGCGGGCCTGCGCTAAGCACATCTCTCCTACCCTCCAAATTCAAACTTTCCGCACATTTGACGAGGCCTTTACTATGGCTCGAAAACTAGAGATTCGAGCCTTAGAGGAAGAGAAATTGTGGTTGCACAACAAAAACCCCAATTTCCGAACCCAAGATTCCACCAACAAACCTAACACCACCAATCCTCACCCATCGACTGCTTCGAAATCAAAAGGAGCTGTGCACGCGGTGATGGTCAAATCCCAACCACCGTCTAATACCCCGCCAAAAACCACCTATAAGTATAAAGCTGAGCCCATCAATTACACCCCCTTGGGAGAAACTTATGGTGTGATATTGGAAAAATTGCTTAAAGCAGGAGCCATTACCTTACCTCCTGTTAAACCTCACTCCGGGTTTGATTCCACTCGCGCCATACCTTCTTGGTACAAAGAAAATGACTTCTGTAACTTCCACCACGTGAAGGGACACAGTCATGAAAACTGCAAGATGTTGAAAAACATAGTGTAGGAAATGGTTGATGCAGGGGATATAGCCCTCGATAATCCTAACGCCCCTGCTAACCGAAATTTGAAAATTTTCAACAAACCATTCCCGAATCACTCTTCTAACAGTAACATAAACCAAGATATCTTAGCCGAGGAGAGTGTTCATGAGATCCATGCAGTCTTCGACTCCCAGCCAAAAACCTCTATCGAACAAATTCTGAATCAAGCCTCTTCACTAACGCAGGAACCCGAACCCCCTTCATCACCATCAAGACAAGACGAAATCCTTGCCGTTCCTTTACCCATCAAGGAATTAACTGCCTAGAGTTCCCTTCTCACAAATGAGCCTTCTTATACCACATCCTTGCAAGACTGTGAGCGGATGTTATCTAATTTATCTATTTCCCAAACATCTCCTTCTACCATACTTGCTGTACAAGAGGAAGGTTCGCCACTTCTTTTGTCATCCTTAGATGAGAAACCTCTTGCACCGACATCACCACATTCTTTAAACATGACGGATCCTCTCAAACACGCCCTCCTACCTATTAGTTCTTCATCGCCTAAATCTTTTCAGCAACCGGTTGACCTCTTAACGCCCATTGATACAGTGCCTCATCTTCCCCCTGTATCACACCCACAGTGGACCGGAATCACAACCCACCTTTCTTCCATACAAAATTTCCTATTCACACGTGAGGACTGTCATTCCCTAGAAGATAGAAAGGTCCTACGGGAACGTTTGAGTACGCCATATTCTACTCAAATGCAGATGACCAACCCAGATGCCTCTACCATATACCCGAAGTGTTTACAGAAGCTTAAAATGCCTATGTCCTCATCTTCACCCCCCTCATCTCTACCAAATACCTCATCCACCTCTATTAACCTAACCCAATCTTCCCCTACGCTTGGGACCTCACCAATACCCAGTCTAACACACCCACCTAAGCGGCTTGATTTATCTAAAAATAAAGTCATCCATCCACTTAGGAGACAGACTCAATCTCCTCAACCTATGTCTCTATCACAACTAAAACCATCGTCGTCACACCTACCTTCCATATTGGGACCCCATCCCTCCACCTTGCATCAATATATCATACCTCCTGTGTTTTCTTTAAAACGACCTACGCCTTCTGCACCCATACAGAGATCCAAGGGTACATCAACACCGTCACCCCGCGTATCCTGTCCACCTACCAACCCTAAACAAATTCCATCATCAAAAGATTTGTTTGCTGTCACTCCTATTTCTCCGTGGTTGTTTTCTGATACCACATCATCTGTGGCCTCATCATCTAACCAGCTAAACATAGCTTCTGCGCCAAAGAAGCCACGTTTAGTTAAAACCCATTATCAAAACTCCTTGGCTAAACCACCACCCATACAAACCAACCATACCCTGTCATTACCAGAAACTACCCCGTCAATAGCCTCATCTTCCTCTGACTTTGACCCACTCAAAGGGTCTTACGCCAAAATCCTTGCTATGTTGGTGGAGAATGCGACCATTTCCCTACCCCCACTTAGACCTTATGATCCATCTAAACCTCGACCTATAGGTTATGATGAGTCTAAAATCTGCGCTTACCACCACACACCAGGACATGACGTAGAGGGATGCAAAGCGTTGAAAGCCATACTTCATCAGTCACCTCTCTCAGATAGAAAAGTTAAGAAAGACAACTTACGAAGAGAGAGACCTTTAGCTTCAATTCCCTCTCCTATACCACCTGTCCCCACCTCACCAAGATCTATCATTATTACAGCCCCACCTCTCGAAGACCATGACTTATCCCTACCGTCTTCCTCCTCTCGTATTCACGAGATCAATATGATTAGTGTTGCTACTCGAGGGCAGAAAAACAATGGGAAAGCGAAAGAAAACACACCTGCGGCATCTCTTTCTCCGTCCACCATCCCGATCGCACCACCACCTAAAGTGGTTATTCGTGGACCCGCCTACCCCGTCTCTAATGGAGTTGCCCACCGAACCATGATCAAATAGCTTCACCAATCACCTGTAAAAATGACACTGTATGATCTCATTCAGACTTCTGAATCTCATCGACAAGCTCTCGTTGAAATCCTTCAAGGGATAGAGGTCTTACCTAATGAAACCTTTCCTGTTACTTCCATTCTCACACCCAATCACGTTGCTTCACTCACCAAACAACCCATCTCCCCAACCACTTCTGTCTCTGTACAGCAAGCCGTTGCTGTCAGTTTCTCCGAAGATGAAATTATCGACTTTGGTGCCTGAAGATCCTGACCCTGCTCTTTTCATCTCAGCTTATGTCTGGGACATTCGGGTACATCGTGTTATGATTGACGGGGGTGCTAGCCTAAACATCATCTCTTCAAAAGCCTTCCAACAAATGAATATCCCTTCTAGTTGCATGTGTGCCAACCCCATCATGTTGCGGTCATTCAATGATGCTATTACTTCTACCTTAGGCACCGTGATCCTTAACATTCGTGTAGGGCCACGCACTTTACCCGAACTCTTCTATGTCCTTGAGGGAGAGTTCCAATACAATATGTTGTTAGGCCGCCCTTGGATCCGGGCTATGGGATGCGTTCCCTCCACCTTACATAGATGCATAAAATTTGAGTACGAAGGGAAGTCCTACACCGTAAAAGCTGATCCTCCCCCCTTCAAAACCTGTAATATGTTATATCACCCTAATGATGTGCTTGTACCAGTCAAGACACCCATTCATCCAACCCAACCATCCACTTCAACCACACCTCAACCATCTACCTCAACCGCACCCACGCCTTCAACCAATGAAACCGCCGTCGCAAATACCACTTCCTTTCCCGCAGATAACATCCCAACCTCTGACCCCTTAGTAGATGTTTTTCAACGCCTTACGCTGGGGGAGTACCGCCTATATAACGTTAGTTCTTTCCATACCCCACAGGAGTATGGACAGTTACATGCACATCCTACCTATGACCGTCGCGTGGGGGAGGTAATCCCCTACGGACCACCTCATTGCCGCACCAACCTAACGTATGGGGGTGTCGACGCATCCTCCGTTACCCCTGAACCTCCTCTTGGGGTGGTTCCCTTCCAATCCAATTTTCAATACTTGACAAATCGTCATTTCACCCTCACCTTCTTGACTCGCTGTGCTTGGAAAGGCTTTGGTTTTGGTCTTTATGAACAAGGCCGACATACACTCATTCCCGTGACTACACGCAAACACAATGATCGTAGTGGTCTCAGTTTTCCTGGAAACACTTACACCAGAGAAACCTCATGTCAGTTGTATCCTAGAAGATGACGATGTCACCCCTACCAAACCATCATCACCCATTTTGCCATCGTCACCCACAGAGTCGATAGACCCTGAATCTATCCCTCCTAACTTTTTTTTTTCATAAATGCTATCTTCCTAGGTCCTCTCACTTATCAACGTGATAATGAGGACCCATCTTCTCTTCCCCTTCTGTATCCAGACATGATCGAAGAGGATTCACCTTCGATTAATGTTGTTGAGTGCCAGGATGACGACTCCATCCTCACTTACCTTGGTGCGGATGACTCCTATATTCAACGCGCCTTACCATCTGAAACTCAAACCATGCTGAATGAGTCGACTATAGAAATCAACATCCACACAGAGGAGGATCCTCACATTGTGAAGATCGGACAATCCCTTAACACATCAGAACAAGCCACCTTTACTACCTTTCTCCGTACCCGCAACCAAGCTTTCGCTTGGTCCTACGCTGACATGCCAGGAATTGATCCTGACATTGCTGTCCATAACATTACCCTAAAACCTGATTCCAAACCAGTCAAACAGAAACTGAGAAAAATGCATCCACGCATTGCCCTCTTGGTCAAAGAAGAGCTTCAATGACTCCTTTCTGTTTCCTTCATCTTGCCTATTGACTATCCTCAATGGATTTCTAACATCGTACCTGTCACTAAAGCGACGGGGGGACTTCGGATATGCACGGATTTCTGAGACCTTAACCTCGCTTGCCCCAAGGATGACTTCCCCCTCCCAAGTATTGATCAACTTGTTGATCTCACTGCGGGCCATGAGATGCTTTCTCTCATGGATGGCTTTTCGGGATACAATCAAATTTTGGTAGCCCCGGCCGATCAACATAAAACTACCTTCATAACTCCTTGGGGAACCTTCTGTTATCGTGTCATGCCATTTGGCCTTAAGAATGCTGGTGCGACCTATCAGCGGGCTATGACTTACATTTTTCATGACATTATGCACACTATCCTTGAGGATTATGTCGATGATCTTCTTGGCAAATCTAAACATCGCAGTGAACATCTCGATGTTTTAACCATTATTTTCGATCGCCTGTTACAATATTTGGTCCGGCTTCAACCAAAGAAATGTGTCTTTGGTGTTCTTTCGGGAAAACTTCTTGGCTTTATCATCTCTTTGCGTGGCATTGAGGTCGATCCATCTAAAGTCAAAGCTATCCTAGAAATGCCCCCACCCAAAAACCTCAAACAATTGCGTAGTTTGCAAGGTAAACTTCAATCCATCCGGCGTTTCATCTCCCAACTCTCGGATCGATGTCAACCTTTCCATCACCTTCTTAAAAAGGACATTGCCTTTCAATGGAGCGAAGAGTGTCACCAAGCCTTTGAAGCTCTCAAAGCCTATCTCTTGCAGCCACCCGTGCTTATCCCACCTCAGGATGATCACCCTTTCTACCTTTACCTTTCTGCCACTGACCATGCTATAGGAGCCATGCTCGCACATCGGGACTCGGCACGTCGAGAACAAGCCGTTTATTATATAAGTCGTACTCTCATGGATTACGAGACTAGGTATACACATGTAGAAAAATTGTGCCTAGCCCTATCATTCGTAGCCACCAAACTCCGACACTACCTCCTGAATCACAAAACTTTTGTCATCACCAACGCGGACCCCATTCATTATATGTATGCCAAACCACATCTAAACCAACGCATCGCCCGATGGCTTATGCTCCTTGCTGACCTCGACCTTGAATTTATACACCAGAAGTCAATCAAAGGACAAACTATTGCAGACCAACTCGCGGAGGCCCCTTTACCTGGGGAACAATTTACCAATTTTAATTTCCCTGACGAACTCATCGCCACTCTTTCACTCAGGGAAGAGTCGTATCCAATGACCCTCTTCTTCGATGGATCCAAATGCCAGCGCGGCGGAGGGGCCGGCGTTGTTCTCATTCCTCTTGACGCTGAGCCTATGCCTCTTTCATTCCAGCTCGATTTCCCCTACACTAATAATACAGTGGAATACGAGGCCCTTGTTTTGGGTCTCCAGGTTGCGTTACACTTAGGTGTCAAATCTATTAATATTTTTGGTGACTCTCAATTGGTAGTCAATCAAGTTATGGGCATCTACCAATGTAAAAATGAGGAACTTCAAAAGTACAAACATTACGTGGATTCACTTTTGACCTCATTTACTCGTTATTCTATCCAGACCATTCCCCGCTCCACTAACAAATTTGCGGATACTATGGCTTGCTTAGCCTCACAAATTCCTGCCTCATCAACTGACTCTGACATATTCGTCTTGGTCCAACAACTCTTTGCCCCATCTTACTCAGCCCCGGTTGTTTGTATGATAAATAATGTGTCTGCTAATTCGCAGGATACCTGGTACCACCAATTTCATGACTACCTTACAACCTCTGTTCTCCCACCTGACCTAACTAGTACCAGGAAAATGTGCTTTTCTTAAAAGTGTTTCTCGTTATGTCGTCATGGGGGGACTCCTCTATAAACGTGGCTTTGATGGCATCCTCCTTCGATGTCTAACCGGTGCGGAGGTCACCTATACCATCCAACAAATCCACGACGGTATTTGTGGCGGACATTTTAGTGGCCTTGCCATGGCTAAACGAATCCTTCGCCTAGGTTATTATTGGCCTACTCTTAATAACGACTGCTACGAATATGTTAAGCGTTGTGTTATGTGTCAACAACATGCCAACCTTCAACATACTCCTAGCCATCCGCTACAGGTCGCACGAGATCTTTGGCCTTTCTCACAATGGGGTTTAGACCTTATTGGTGAGATTCACCCACCCTCTTCGCAACGTCACCGTTGGATAATCATAGCAACCGAATATTACACAAAATGGGTGGAGGCCATTCCACTCATTTCAACCAAAAAAGAAAAAATCGTCGAATTCGTTAACCATCACATTATCTGTCGTTTTGGTATTCCTCATCGCCTAATAACAGATAATGGTAAATCTTTCAAAAATAAGTTGTTACAAGACCTTTGTGACAACTTTGGTATCAAACTTAGTTTCTCATCACCTTACTATCCACAGGCCAATGGTCAGGCTGAATCTTCTAATAAAACCCTAACCAAAATCCTCATGAAAGTTGTTAATGATTCTGGAAGAAATTGGCATGATCACATTCCCTTTGCCCTTTGGGCTTATCGTACTAGCATTCGTACCTCCACTAATGCCACACCATTTTCTTTGGTATATGGTACCGAGGCTGTCTTGCCTCTCGAAATACAAATACCCTCCCTCAGAATATCTCTTCAGGATATTCTCACCAACGATGATTTCCGCCAAGAGCGGTTAGCCCAATTAGAGCTTCTTGACGAGCGACATCTTACGGCTCTTGACCACCTTCAAATCTACCAAAAACGCATCAAGCGTGCTTATGATAAGTGACTTCATGAGCGTACCTTTAAGGTTGGTGATCTTGTCCTCAAAGAGAATCAACATGTAACCAAACTAGAAAAGAGCAAACGTGGAAAATTTGCTCCTAATTGGATTGGGCCTTACATTATCACTCACACTTATGGATCAGGCACTTATCGTTTAGCTTCGCTTAATGGTAAACCTGAGCCTGAGCCCCTTAATGCCTTGCATCTTTGACCATTCTACTGTTGAATTCAGTGTTATATCACTTCTTATCTACCTTGCGCTCGTCCCTTGAGCTCATTTACCACCGCATACACTTTGTTTCTTACATCTCAAAATCAAATCAAGCTCACATGGTTTGATTATCACCTCCCCTTAAAGATGCCTTCCCCTTTTTAGTCTAGTCCATGACTTCAAAGTATCAAAATGACACATTCTTAATTAAACACTTATGGGATTTTCTTGAGTCAAACTTCCTACAAAACTAGATGCTTTATGCCCAACGGACATCTAGACCTCTAAAATTATACATAGACTGCTCCCTTGAAGGACAGCTATATGCCAAACTATTGCTGCTCTTATATATAGACTGCTCCCCCGAAGGACAGCTATACATAAACACCGCATCTGCTACTATAAATAGACTGCTCCCTTGAAGGACAGCTATACACAGTCAGCCTTTTATCAGAAGCTTCTCACATTGATCAGCTTCGTGAAGACCTCAAGAACAAAAAAATACATATCCCATGTAGACTTCCCGCATCGATCAGTCTATATCCAGAAAAATAAAATAAAAATAAAAGCAGTATTTCAAAGCACTTTTGAGTCATGGACTTGTCTATTTAGGTTTGGTTCTCTTTCATCAGAATAATCATCTTATAATAAGTTCTCTGCACCCCAGCTATACCGGCCACCTCACCTCACCATTCGTCAAAACAACAAAACTCAAGGGACGTGACGTATATCCGATATATTGTGATTATACAACTCTTTTCACCTATCGACTTCTCGCCTATGCAAGGTACCTAGGGATTCAAGCTCATCCTACATTAATATGTGGTTTGTTTAGCTCTTCTCAACTACGGGACACTCTTGCCTCTTTTTCTCGACTCTAGGATTGTGTGTTGACCTTAATCAGGACACGATTCCCTACTACTTGGGTATGCTAACTTTCGCTTCACCTATACCTACACCAACAACATTACCCTACCAACATCAAATTTTTACCAACCGACAAATTGCCTAACCACAACCAAATTGCCTGAATTCACCTCTCCCTGGTCCTAAGGGAGAACTACATCGGTCTGAGGCCCCTCCTTGCTTTGTGCAATGGGCTATGTAGGCAGCACTTAGGAGACATGGGGTCTCCCAAGGTTAGCTCGACCATCCCCTACCATACCCTATCATGTGTTGTAAATATAAATAGTTTTTGTGTATTTCTATTTGCCAACATTCATCTTTATCCTTTTTCAAAACAAACAAAAACAACATCCAAAACACAACCATTCTTATTATTATCATCACTCAAAACAACATACATATTTAGTTTTATTTTAGATGTTAAACAAATACACCTTCTCTATCATCGACTCGCAGGTCGGCATCCTTATTTATTCTTATATTCCTATGAAATTCACTTAGACCCTTGCACCTCCTCCCGAATCAGGTGGTGATCGTGATCATCGATGCCCCTCAGTTGGCCTCTCCATCCTCAAAGGTGCCACTGCCATTGGTTCCTCCCACTGATCCGCCAACATCTCCTGTAACATACGAATACGTCCTCTCGCGTGGAGGAATCTTGCCTCCAGTCTCTCCACTCGTAACTGTGAAACCTCTAACAATCCCGTTGTCTCATTCACCTGTGTTTGAAGCTGGTGAACTAAATCCTGCAGACGATCTCTCTCCGCTGTAATCACAGCTATGTCAGGGCGCTCACGTGCACCTCGCAGCTCTGCTACCCACCATACTCTATAGGCCTCTGTCGTTCCCGCATCCATTACCCTACGATCGGCTGCTATCTCTTCTGGCCCTTCTGGAGGTGTAGGCCAGGGAGGTGAGAATGTTGCCTCGGCGTCGATCCTCATGTATGGTCTATATGTCATAGGTATATCCTGAACGAACCCAAATTGTCTCCGCACACGATCTAGAGGAATCCTCTCGTACTCACCCGGCCTGTGCCCTGCGATCCACCTCAATCGCTCCACACCCCTTAACTCCTCAGCTATGTTCTCTGTCACCATATAGTTCCCGTAAGGCCTCCAACAAATATCCGCAATCGTCACCATCTCCCATACCTGTCTATAATACTCGATGTCATCTATCACGGCCTGGGATCTCGCTTCTTGTTCTGTCTGGACCCATCGTCTGAATCCCAACCTTTGCACTCCTGCCTCTCCCGACTCGATGGGTCGGCCTATTGGATGCACACAAACAATGTGCTCATAGGCCCAACAATGTAATAAGTACGAACAATCCAGTGTCGTCCTGTGTTTTCGCTTGCAGGCCCATAAACCCCTATATAACTCTGCCAGATATGCGGGTGCCCATGCGAAAGTCACGCTCATTTCTATCATTTCCCAAATAACACTCATCAATGCTTTTGGAAATCTTCCACCCTCCGCCCTCGGTAATGCATAATACCCCACCGCTATCATTAATAGCACGGCCAACCTTGTTTCCTCAGGGTGTGTTGCATACATTGTACCATACGTAAATGTTAAACCTCGCTGTGTCAAATCTCGTGCAGCTGAACCAAATACTGCTGTTATCGCTGCCCCGCCCCGTGCTAGGCAACGCCTGATACACTGTTTTTCCTATCATTGGGAGTCTCAAAATACGGAACACATCTTCCAATGTCACTGTCATCTCCCCTGTTGGCAGATAGAAGGTATTCTTTTCTGGATTCCATCTCTCAATCAACGCCTGCAACATAGCATGGTTACGCGCGATTCGTGAATAATAGCGGATTCCACTTAACCCCAAATGATTTATCAATGCCCATTCAGCTGGTGTTACATCCGCTCGGATTCATGACAACAACGCTGGCACAGTATCATTCATCCTTAACCCTGCTTCCACCTGCATACATCAAAACGACACATAATTATTCAATAAAACAAATCTCCACGGGTTTTTTCTCAAATTCTGGAAACTCCTACAGTAACCGATATCGGTTATGGATAACCGATACCGGTTTTCTAACCGATACCGGTTATCTCTAAACGATACCGGTCACTGTCAAAAATATACACCCTGCTTAAAAACATACACCTACGATAATTATTTTGCCCGTTTACTCCTATCTATACCTAAAAACATACGTGACCACCCTGCTTACCTACCCCATAGCACTCACCCCATCCCAAACCCTTGCCTATCACCTTTTCTTTCTCATCTTTACCCACTTACTCTCTCTCATCCTATTCACACAAAACATGCAAGAATCAAATTACAACCAAACAGTTTACCTCTCGGGATGTAGCAGCTTGAGGTGGAACTGGTCTTCCCCCTCGTCCCTGCCTGCTGGATGCTTCTCCTCGTTCAGCCATGTTCACCACCCTCTTCAAATATAACTTGTCTTTCTGCCTTCTGAATCTCAGCCCACACTCACTTCACCTGTCTCTTTCCTCCTTATCACTCAAATTCTTTCATGCAATTACCTGTATCAGTCGTCAAACAACGTCACATTCACGTATTTAACTTGTTGCATGACTCTAAAAATAAGAATGCTAAAAATAAGAACTTAAGTTGCCAACCAAGCAGTTCTATTTTTAGGAAATATAATTTCGAAATAACCGATATCGGTTACATAACCGTTATCGGTCGTATAGCTACCGACATCGGTTACATAACCGATATCGGTCATGTGTCCCCTTTTTTCTTAAACCTAAGTTCGTTTCTTCGTTTTTGCAAATTTTTGTGGCGCCCACCTCTTTTTCCTGCATAACAACACCATTATCAATATTTTTCATCCAAATCACATATATATATCCTCATAATTTCAGCAACATCATCCATCTACATTATAACAACCATCGACAACATACATACATACATCATATATACATCAAAACCATCAGCATACACAACATGTGAATTAAACTCATCATCTATATATACATACATTCCATTTCAAAAGCCATCAACAAAAGACATCAACACCATCAATATATAAACCATGTGGATCAAACTCATCATACATTCAATTTCACAAACCATCAACAAAATACATAAAACATTTTATATATCACATGTGTTTCAAAATATGGATCAAAATCATCATATATATATATATATATATATATATATATATATATATATATCAAAGGTTTCAAATATACAACTTACCCTGCATAGGGGCCTCTGTGATCTCATAGATAATACAAAGCCGGCACGCAGGCCGCAATAACTGTCAAACATCTCGACTCGGCTCGCAGGCCGGTCTCTCATATCAAAAATATACTCGGCTCGCAGACCGGTATCAACTGTACAACCTGTACTTGGCTCGCAGGCCGGTATATACAATAAATGAATAAATGAATGAAAGACATCATATGTGGGCACGCAGGCCTCTATAAACATAACCAGTTCGCATAGACCAGTGCCTCTATCTAATATCCAATATACAAACAAAAACATCTAACTCTGACCCAGGGATGTCTCAACTCTCCCCACCGCCCTCAGCACCTCTCCCTGCGGGTCCTGGCCCTGGCTCCCGCCTCCTCCCTGTCACCGACCCACCGGCTGTAGCTGCACCACCCTGGGATCTCTGACTCCGTGAGGTCTCCGCTCTATGCACCGCATATGGCTGATAGTCAGCCCCGGTACCATCAAGGACGTCCTGATAGTACCGGGCCTCCGCTCTCGCCTCCATATAACGGGCCCGTGCCACCATAGCTACTGGGGCTGGTCCCCCGACTCCTAATAACAATGGCCCCTGTCCTACCAATACACCCTGTATGGCTGTGACGGTGCCGGTGGTGGTACCTGTGCCTGTGGCTGCGCCGGTGGCGCTACCTGTACCTGTGGCTGTGCCGGTGGTGGTACCTATACTGGTGGTGCCTATGGTGGTCCCTGTGGTGGTGCCTGTGCCTGTGCCTGTACCTGCGCCTGGGCTAACTACCCCTGTAGGACACCTATCTGTGCCTATGCAGCAGCAAGCTGCCCCTGTAACAACTATACCTGTCCCCTGAGCTGGTCCCTCTCTGCTCTAACAGCCGCTAAGTCTGGCTGTGTAGGCTGTGCTCTCCTCGCGGCTCTCTCCCCTGCCCACCATACCAAAAATGCTCCTGTGCAGCCGGCGTCATCTACAGTATCATCTGCTGGCCTCTCGGCTACCCAATCTGGGTCCATGGGCTGTGGTGCAGGTAGTGGGGCCTCTACATCATCCCTCCGGTACTGAGGGAAGGGAGGTGGCTCATCCTGTCGTAGCCCAATCTGCCGTCGTACCCTCTCCAAGGGTATCCGCTCATGCTCTCCTGAGCCTCCGTCCCGCTATCCAGAATGTATACTGGATCCACCGCAACTGTGATTGGGCTCCTCCGCGGGGCTGATGACCTCTGTAAGGCCTCCATACAATATCCAAGGTAGTCATGCCCTCTAATACATGCCGGTAATATGCTACATCCCATCCGGCGAGAACTGCTCGTGGCTGGCCCACGACCCCCAGCCACCTCTGAAAGCCATATCTATAGATCACCTGTGGCCCTGGCTGCTGGGGCAGCCCTACTGGTCGAATGCATATGATATGCTCATATGCCCAGCAATGTAACAAGAATGTAGAACAAATCCCGAATCACCTCATCCGGCAGTAGCCCCACAGCTCTCTGTATAACTGCACCAGGTATACTGGTGCCCAAGCATAACACGTATGCTCCTCCACCATCTCGTGTAGTACCCCCATCAGCGCCTGTGGAAAGCGGCCTCCCTCTGAGTCCGGGAGGGCGAAAGCATGTGATGCCGATCATCATCAACACGGCAAGCCGTGTCTCATGTCTATGGGCACGATACATGTCCCCATAGGCAATGCTCGCGCTGTGATAAGTCAATAGCGCGGCTGCATCCCTGAATACCTGTAAAATGTTGTCCATGGCTGTCTCTGCATCCACCTGGAAGACTGCCTCTCCATCGATCGGTAGTCTAAGGATGCGATACACATCCTCCAGTGTAATCGTCATCTCTCCCGTCGGGAGATGGAACACATTGGTCGCCGGATCCCATCTCTCGATGAGGGCAACCATTAGACTGTGATCCCTATCTATCGCCCTATAACGCTGGACTCCGCCGAGTCCCACCTCGTGCATGATGGCCCACTGCGCTGTGGACACGTGTGGCCGCATCCGTCTCAACAACGGGGGCATCCTATCCCACATCGTCAGCTGCTGACGTGCCTGCAAAACCAACTCACTGCATTAGCCCTACTCTTTATCACAACAACTCCTTTAACCTTCTATACCCCCTTTTACCCACCCGACCACACAACCGCCCCATTTCTCCCGCCCCCCCACCCACTAACCAACCTTCCTATCAACCTCTACCCCCTCCCTCTTCACCCCCATAAACACAAAACCCAAACAATAAACACAACTCCCAAACAATAACCAAAACAACAAACCCAACTCCCAAATAACCTAAAACACCCAAATAACACCACAACAAAACCACAACAAAACCAAGCAACAAAATAGAAAATCCTAACTAGGGACCGGTACCGGTCACCCATGACCGCCACCGGTCCCCTCTCCACCATCGACGCCGGTCGACGTACGACCGACACCGGTCCACCACAAACCCACCTGGCCCGAAAACTTTGTGACTGACGTCGGTCGCTTAGTGACCGGCATCGGTCACTGTAAAATCGCGGAGCCGAACCCGACGCGGCCCCCCAAACCCTTCTTTGACCTATTACTCCCATTTTACCCATTAAAAAATCCTAAAAACCTACCCACCCTACCGTTTTAGCCTAACTAACCTACCTACCCTCTCCCTTTTCCAAACCACTTCCATTTATTAATTCTTTTATTAAAAACATGGATTCCTACCCCAAACCCCAATATAGTTTAACAACATCAAATTCACACAATGAGAGGTTTCGAACCTACCGGTACGATGACACGTCATCGTGGTGGGATAGGTGGTGGTGGTCCAGCTGGTCCAGCACCTCCAGCTCCTCCTGGCTGTGCCATGGCTCTCAACTCTCCTCTGCTGGGTCCTCCACCAATCAAATGCTGCCTCCTCCTCGCTAGGGCCTACCAATCACTCACTTCTCCACTCAAATAGTGCCACCTCAGCCGAAAAACTCAACAATCTCACCAAAAGACCTCAGACAACTAAAATTGGTTTTCAAATTGACAATATGACAATGACAGGCCGTATTTTTCTTTTTATAGGTTTTCGACCTATAACCGATACCGGTTATATTATGCCCTAAAGAACCGGTATCGGTCATCTAACTGATACCGGTCATAGACAATCGATATCGGTTTAATCCCACCTTTTCCCCAATTTCTGCCCTTATTTACTAATCTACCCTTTCTCACAACATTGCCTATATCCTCCTTCGCTGAAAACCCTTTGTTAACTTCATTGGCCCACTTCACGGCTGCAACCAACCAATTTGGCCCGACCCAAGGCCGTAACCAACCCATTTGGCCCGACCCAAGGCCGCAACCAACCATTTGGCCCGACCCGAGGCCACACCCAACCATTTGGCCCGACCCAAGGCCGCAACCAACCATTTGGCCCGACCCAAGGCCGCACCCAACCATTTGGCCCGACCCAAGGCCGCCACCAACCAATTTGGCCCAACCCAAGGCCACAACCAACCCATTTGGCCCGACCCAAGGCCGCACCCAACCATTTGGCCCGACCCAAGGCCGCACCAATTAAATACCTCACCCAAAATCAACAAATTACAATTTTATCCACCCATCATGTAGCTTTTTGTTCAATCGAGCTCACCTGTTCGTGTTTTAGCATGATTAGGGTCCTTGACTTGATCAGTCGACCAACTTTGCCTAGACCAAGACCGTGACGTTTATCTCAACCAAACCAACCATTTGGTACTGCCAAACATGCCTAACCATTCCTGTACCTTACCCGTTATATCCCCTGGAGCTACTTCCTATGCCTTGGATACCAGGATTATATCACCCTTGTTTGGATAAACTATCGACCTTTGCCTATGAATTGCTTGTTTGCTCTTCAAATCATGTACCCTGGTCGCACTACTACATTTCAACGTGCGTCTGCTTCCTTGGACCTACCCCACCATCTTACCATCATCTCAACACCATTTCCCTTTATCAACCCTATCCCTGATTTCACGCTACCTCAATCTGTGATAGATTTGAGGGGGATTACCTATACCCTTAACAGGGGTAACCACTTCTTATTATTGTCCGTGCAGCTTTAACAAAGACAAGCTACATGACAACAAGGGGCTAATGTAGACACCAAATTTGTGTCTTACGACCCCTTGTGCCCCGCATCTCATTTCGCAACCTAACCTCATCACCTAAACCTTACACAATTATTTATTAATTACCTTATAATTAATAAATCCACATCGCCATACCTGCCACCTCATTTCGCCACCTCATCATGACCTAGTCTTAACCCTAAACTAACCTAATTAAGACCTATAACTTGGTCCACATCCACACCCATGACTAATTACTCCTCACCCGCACCTAAAACCAACCTCATAATGACTTGACCAAGCCCGCAACTAATCCCTCAGGAGAAAAGGAGGGAAAGCTGGCTATTTTACCAAAAATAGCCCGCTTTGACCTGACCGATACCGGTTCCTACTCGACCGCCGTCGGTTGCGTAACCGCCATCGGTTCCCTGTAAATGACCACTCCCAACCAAAAACAAAGGGTTGGATTTTCATGGATCTGAAATCAGAAGTCATTGGAAGGATCCGAATTTTTACTTGGTTGAACAGAGACAAGTGAAAAAGAAACAAGAAGAGTTTGCAGAGAAGGACATCAAGCCCAAAAACTGCAACTGAGTAACCAGAGCCTTGTGACACTCATCTGTTCGTCGGGAGGGAAGATAGCTCATCTCCTGATTGTCAGGTCATCCTACCTAAGTTCTGCCATCGTCATCACAGTTCTTGGACCTGCATCCTCATCAATAATCAGTAAGTAATATCTTGTATGTCCTTTTAATAACATTTCTTGAACTTCTGAATCACAGCCATCATAAGTCTATTCCTAGATCTACTACCCAGCAACACACTACATCTAACTGTCATTCCTCCACCCTTACGTTACCCCAAGAACACCCCCCGTATTCTCTGAGTCCTTCTCATCACCCCATTACCTAACCCCACCCATTTATCAGCCTTATAAAACAACACAACCACCTTACAACCAACCTTCACCAAAAGCCCCTAAAACATTGCCCCTACCGATATCGGTTACCAACAACCGGTACCGGTTACAGTGACCGGCATCGGTCACCGTGATTCTAAACCAAGACCAGCCCTTTCTCTATTGTTCTAACAAGGTAAACAAATTGTAATTGGACAATAGCTTATTTGTTAGAATTTGTGTTAATTCATATTAGCAGGGGAACTGACCACCTTCGAAAGGAAGTTTTATATTTCCTGGGCCCAAGGCAGTTCCCTCATTTATTGTCTAATTAAAATCTGGTGGTCTTGTATTCTTACTTGCA
Source organism: Taxus chinensis (assembly GCA_019776745.2). Taxonomy (NCBI): domain Eukaryota; kingdom Viridiplantae; phylum Streptophyta; class Pinopsida; order Cupressales; family Taxaceae; genus Taxus; species Taxus chinensis. The sequence goes on along the minus strand of CM034146.1, from coordinate 738,152,959 downwards.
GGTAGTCCTTCCCAGACAAAAAGGAGTTCTTTGCAGTCGATCTGATCTTTCTCTACGGTACGCGCACACCCTCTCGACATTCAACAGGTATTCCTCCTAGCCCTAACCCTTATCTGTTTCTCAAAGGAATGAAAGGATAGAAGCAACTCTATTCCCACAAGAGCTGAAACATTCCATGCGAAACAGTTATCGTTAGGAAAAAAATATTCAAACGTGTTATTGACGGTCATCTTCTCCATTTCCTTTTTCTTGTAGATATTCCAACTGTCATCTCGCATATTCATGACAGCATGTGTGGTGATCACTTCTCGAGTAAAGCTATGTCAAAAATACATTTCTGGTAAGGGTATTATTGGCCTACAATGGAACAATATTTCCTTTAATATGCTACTCGTTGTGAAAAATGCCAAAACCATGGTAATCTCCATCATGCCTCCTCATATGAACTCCAACCCATTACACCTACTTGGCCTTTCTCCCTTTGGGGGCTTGATCTTATTGGTATGATAAATCTTGAATTAGCTGACAGACACAAATACATCATTACAGCTACCAAATACTTTACCAAGTGGTTCAATGTGGATCCCCTATGCTCAACCACCAACATCGACATTTTTACTTTTCTCACCAAACATATTATCACACGTTTTGGTGTACCTTCCTCTATAATTTTTGATAGTGGAACTTCCTTCAAAAATAAGGATCTTAAAAATTTTGTTGCTAAATTCAAAATTAAACAATCATTCTCTACACCTTATTATCTACAAGGTATTGGTCAAGTTGAGGCCACCAAAAAAACTATTTTCAAAATCTTACGCAAGACCATTGACTTTAGTGGTATTGATTGGCATAATCAACTATTCTACGCTCTATGGTATTATCATACTAGCATTCATACACCTACTAACACCACCCCTTTTTCCTTGGTTTATGGTGCTGAGGTCATTGTTCCGCTTGAACTCGAGATACCGTCCTTGTGGATATCTCTCAAAGGCATCCTTAAAGACAATGAATATTGTGAAAACTGATTACATGAACTAGAAATGTTGGACTCGCGTCATTTCTAAGCAATTGAACATCTTCGCACATATCAATCTCGCATCGCTTATTCCTACAATCGTAAAACTTGATCTCAAGAGTTCAACATTGGTGACCTTGTTCTGAAATAAAACCAAAAGAATACAAATTTTGAGGCACCTCTCAAAGGTAAATTTAATCCCAATTGTCTTGGTCCATACATTATCATTGATAAACTTGGTGGTGGAGTATATCACCTCACCATTAGGTGAACCACTCAAAAATCCACTCAACATAATGCATCTTAAGAAATACTACACTTGTATCAACATACACTTTGACCATTACCTGATGACACACTCTTGTGCTTCAGTTCACACTTAAGTGTTGAGGTCATACTACACATGAACCCCACACATTACACAATAGGTCTTGCAAACTACATCTATTCACACATCGCGCATCATACGTCATACTAGTCATCATTATACATATGTCATAATTCTATTAACTACAACTTTGGTGTTACATCCTATTCATCTTACACATTACATACACTATTAGGCTATCTACACATATATCATCACATTCTATACATAGCGTCACTACACTACATCTCATGTCATATGCCTTACATCATACATTGTGCATCCCCATATCACACATATTCTACATAATATACTATTATTCATCACGTATGAGTCTAGAATTACATCATCCTACATACTACATTACTATTCTATCTACATACATTACATGATACTCTATACATTACACTTTGCACATTTTAGACATCTTGCATTACATTTTACACATCTCGTATTTACACATTCTATTTTTCATGTGGTCATTTATCATCTTCATTACACATACTAAATTGTATTTTACATGCTACACTCACTACTCTATGATGCACTTTAGTTCCCTAATCCATAATCGACTACCGAGGGTTTACAAATCAAATGGACCTTACATTTATTACGCATTTATCATTCGATCTTTCACCATGCAACATTACTAGGTTATTGACATACGCTATATGATAAATTGTACTTCTTTTATTAATCTTGTAGTGATATATGCACCTTAGGCTAAATCATAACTCCTTCAATCATCTTGTTGTGATATACACTTTAGATATAGGGTTCACACACATATCATCTTTTCTATGTCGCATATCATCACCATTACATATACACATTCATCACAGCGTGTTAGACACAACACACACTTTGACCATTTCCCAATGACGCACTCTCAGTTACGGTTCATTCTTGACTGCTAAGGGGGTAAAACAAATGAACCTCACTGCATACATTTCCACTCACTCAGGGGGCACACGGCTTCTACCATTCCATTTTGCATTCAATTCCATCCAGCCAAAGCATACTACATATCATGGTTACTTTTTCTAGTTCTTGCATCTACTTGTACATGGTCATTTTATTACACATGCTAGTCAGATATCTTGTATGTAATTTATCTATACCATACACACATGTGCATTCATGTCTTTGCTTAGTTGTAATCGTAGATACGTATCTTTTACACGCAACATAGATGCTCACCTTATACCCTTCCTATATTGGTCACTGGGGGCATCCATGTTCATCTCTCACATGTGTTATTGTTTCATTTTGTACCTAGCACTTTACATTACTTGGTTATATACCCTTTTGACATATTGTTTATCTTTCTAATATGTTAACGGGTGCTTAATATGCAACATTTTTCATGCAAGGATATTTTCTTCCATACTTGTTTGATATATTATTTTTTATTACTTTTTCTTGTATGCAGGATTTGCCCTATGTTTGGTGTGCAAACTTGTTTGTTTTATGCGGCCATGATGTCCTTTTATGTATTGTGATGTTGTGAGTGATGTCCCATGTTTACATCCTACTTTATGTGGCTTACGTTATCTTCTTGAGTGTTTACATTACTTATTTTCTTGGTATCTTTTACACTGTTTGCGTAGATTACGCATTCCTATATACATACATGTTTTTTTTACTAACACTTGTCTTTAGCTAGCCTTCTTGTTTTTACGTGCCTCAGTTTCTACAAAGCACATTCCTTTCCCCCTGTAGGGTAGAGTTATAGAGTTCATGTGGTTGGTCCTCTTTTGGGACTGCATTCTCCTATCTGTGATGTCACATGTGCCCCCAAAGAGGGGGGCATCATTTTTGGTTTTTAAATATTACAAAGTGTTTCTACACAGGTTCAGTTTAGTGCATTTTCCACCATTGGAATTATGGGTTATATACAATGAGTAGGTTCATACCATTCTATGAGCCCCATACACAACGGTGTTTACAGGACATGGTTTTCCTTAGCATTATGGGGAGTAATTAAAGGCTAGAGGATACAACATAATTCCTCACTACACTATAGCAACCAGTGGCATCGGATCACCCAAAAATGAGGACATAGATATCTCTTCACACATATTAAAGGAAGCAGTTGCATGTTAGAGAATAACATAGTTTTCTCCCTACACTTCTTCGGCCTATGGTGTGGGATCGCCCAAAAAACCCCAATAGTACAAGATATCCTTCTACACTCTCTATCTCGACATGGATCAGGTGCACATTTTCCATTTACATTTTTCATTTTCATATTTTACATTCACATGGTTATTACATTCATATACATGTGTATTTTACATTACATTTTTTCACACATATACATATATATTTGACTACTTGATTGTTTTCTCCTTACAGGTCTGGTCGTATTGAAAATAATCGGTCAAAGGGGGAAAGCAACAACAAAAACAATAACAACATCAAAAACAACATTTTTCTGCAGCACACACCATACTAACCATGCAGGTACATCACACACATCAGTATCTACACACATGTTTCCACCCTAGGTTCACTCTCATCACTTTTTTTGCACTTTTCATCTTTATTTTCCATGCTCCATCATATTTTTATTACTCCATGCTTTGTCTAGTCCTTCGGCACGCCTTCATTATCACTCTAGATGAGCATAAGGTATGCATCTCTATCTACTTTATGTTACCAAGAGTTCCACTCACAAACATAAAGTGGGGGAAACTGAAGACACTAAATCATGCACTTTGGGTAATATTTCTTCCCAGTCTCATACTACTATTTAGAGGGTTTTTGAGTGAAGAAAGTATTAACTAACCCCCATCTTTTGGCCATCTTACTATGTTTTCTTTCATCATTCTCGACCTTTTACACCCACATGCCCAAACATCTTTTGTCATTTCAAGTTATTTTAGATTTAACTGGGGCACCCTGGTACTACCGAGGGTGCCACAATCCTTTTTGAACTTTACCGCTACTTTTTGGGCACTTTCTAGTCATTTCAGCTTCTTATCTTTTTGGTGGTTGGTCGTTTCAAGGTTAATTATGAAATTAGATAGATAACCCTATAAATATAGAGTTATGAGACCATAATGAGGGACCAAGCACTAGTAACTACTATCATCCACCTAGGGTTCCATCCATCTAAGGCATTTGGAGATCATTTGCATTCACGTAGCTCCCTCACAAAGGACAAGGCTGGTTCATTTACATCACACAAGCATATGAGGGGATTCTATTCTATTCCATCCACCATTTTACTACATTTTTACATATTGTTATTGTCTCATTACCCTCACAAAGCGTGACTGGCATGAAGAGCGCACTTAGAGTCACATGATTCACATACACACACACCAGAACTACATTTGGGTCTGGAATGTAGTACAGTCGCTCAGGTTAGTAAGCCCATTATTGTGGCAGCTGAGGTCAGTCCGACCTATTCATTTGCATTCTTGTTTTTTAGGGTTTTAATACTTCTTGTGGTCTCTTGTAGATCTTTCCTTCATCTTTGATTATCAGTGACACTTAGTGCGTAGTACAACGAGTTTGATGCGATACACAATGAGGGTTTCAGACCACCTGTCGAACTTGTAAAACTCAATTTTGGACCTCCTGCACAGACCAAAGTGCCCATACTGCAGACCAGGGCACCCACATGCACCCCAATCCTTCTCTAGGTGTCCCTAGTCTAAAGAATCAGTCTAGATCTGTCCTTTTTAGGACCTTTGCACAGTCGTTCCTGCTCCCAAATTATTTTTTTATTTTGCGTCACAGTTTCGCAAGTTCATCAAATCAACTAAGTCACTTCCATACTTATCTTGAATATTAGGGTTTATCTACTTTCATTAGATTAGTTGCTTGGGTCATTTTCCATAGTCATTTACTGCATTTATTTATGTATTTGCATGTCATTCTAGATTAGATTAACTATTATTCCACATTTTAGTTAATTTTAGTTAATTGTAAATCAAAATGCAATTCCCAGTAAAGAATGCATCATTGATGAATCATTTTGGTGAACCTATATCTTAGAACTCCTGGAAATGAAGGATCCACTAAATCCTAATGGCTAAGGATAGATGTTCTAGCATCTTAAGAAGATGACTATGCATCAAATGTGTGATGGGCACCTTATTAAAAAAGAATTGAGGTTATCGAGGTTGAACTTAGTGATAGCTATTGCAGGAGCTCCTTAGGTGTTGATGATGATGTTCAAAGGCCCTAATTTTGTCCAATGAATGCCATATTCCTACTCAGTTTTGCCCATTCTTATTTCATCATTTTTTTTGAAGCAGAAAATTTTTCTGGTTGTACTCCTTGTTATTCCATAGGTACTAGGCTTATCTCCACCTTCTTCTATTCAAAGAAAACTCTTTATTATGCTATTATTGAATAAATGAGTGGTCTTCATGTACGAAACTAACTTGATATAAATCATCGCAGTGGAAAACCTATGTGTAGAATGGTGATATTTATCAAATGGGAAAATATGTTAAGATGAATTTCAAAAATTCTTGTATATCATGACTCTCCTCTTTCTGAACGAGGATGCATTGCTAATGGTTGTTAAGATACATCTGAATATTATTTCTTCTCCTACTTCACTCTATGTTGATGAATACGAATTAACTTGCATGTGAAACTCTTTCTGAAGATATGTCTGAGCATGAACATGTTAGTAACGATTCTACTTTGACTTAAGACTGTTAAATGCATGAATTTTTAACTCGGATTTCATCTACTTATGGAGATTTCCTTTGCAAGTTCAACATTCATGATGATTCTTCCATTCCTGCTAGTTCACTGAAATTAGGTGTTTGATTTATGATTCTCCTACTAAGTTTGAATCTACTCATATTCCATGAATTCATCTCCACCTCTCTCCTCTTCTTCCTCTCCCGATGATATTCATGTTCCTTCTTTTATTCCATCTAGTGTACTACCATCTTACTCCTTCTACACCTACATGACTAGTGTGCCTATAACATCTTCATCTCTCACTGTCTTCTTCTAATATTCCATGATCTCTCATAATGGCAAAATTCAATCGCTCCATGTACCTCTCACATATTCTACCATTCCACCACATGATATTTCATAATTCTTGTATGTTTTTGGTTAGTTGTAATCTTAGGCCCAATCTCTCACTCTTGATGGCAAATCAAGGCCTATTATGCTTCTATTGATAACAATTCTTTACATGAGGTGGAATCTTATTCCAAAGAAAATTCACAATTCAACATTTTCTAAGGATTTCATCATGCCTACATTTTCATGCTTTGACGGTACTGGGACAATCCATATTTACATCTCAAGCATTATCATTTGGCTATGGATTCTTACTTGAATGATTGATTATTACTAAAATCCTTCCATCATAGTGTTGTCAATGAATCTATTTAATGGTAAACTCATCTACCTTTTAGGGTCTATTAGTACATTTTTTGAAATGGAAGATTTTTTTCTCAAATGATTTATACTAAACAATGGTCCTAGTGTCACATATGACCACTTGCCTAGCTTACATTAGGGTAAAATAGAATTTATTTAGGACTACATCTTACACTTCAATGTTTCGTCATGCATCAACTAGTATTTCAGCCTATTGATTTAGAAAATCAATTCATCTTTTTTCATGGCTTGATTCCTACTCTAAAACAACAATTTCAATATGATACATGTGAATCATTTACACTCTTATGATACAAGGTGATCGATCTAGAATAAATATTTAATTACTACACATGGTATAGATCCTCCTTCTATTAGTTGCATTGTATTCTACTTCTTCTCCACTTCCATCCATCAAGTTTCCTCCAAGGTATCCATCTCCTCCACCTCACAAACATGTTCCATCTCCTCCATCGCATAAGCGTCCTCCATCTCCACCACCACCTCACTCTCTCGCCTAAGTCTTCACCATATCCTATTTGGGAGCCATTACATTTCTCAAATTCTATTAGGCCTCATGATGTGCTGCATGCTTTTTTTGATAAGCACTTGATTCACTTGCCTTCTAAATAAACATCATCCTCACACATTGTTTAGGTCATAGCCAGTGTAATTTTCCATATTGCAACTATCATCACATCAATGGCCATCGTGGAAATGATTGTTATGTCTTTCATGATAAGTTGTAACAATTAGAAGATAAGGGTGTTATTTCCTTTGGCCCTCACTCTAAACAATGAGAGGTATGTTTCTCTGATTCAATTATCGCGCAAGCATCTACTACTTCTAAGGTCACTTATCTCCTCTTACTTCAAAGGTCATGCATCCACCTCATTCCACCACCTCAAGTCATCATTCATACATGTCATCCACCTCACTCATCTACCATTGCACCATCTCCTCTACCATGCGGTGCTCTTTCTTCACATTGGATTCTTAATTCATCAACATTTGTGCTTCCCACCATTACATCTCCCATCATTAGCACTATCTCATCGGACATTCAGTTTGGTTAATTCACTCATGTTGCTTCCAATTCACATGCTTCCACCAGCTCCACGCCCACTTAATATTTGGTAGGTTATTTGACTCACCTCACTACCTAATGACGCACTCATTTTCTCATTAGTTCTTACATGACTATTGAGGGATCTGTTACAATAAGAACCTTGGACCATCTTTACAATACATGTTTCATTGACATATCTATCTAGTGTACACTTTCATACCAATTCCTTGATGACGCACTCTTGTTTTATGGTTCATTATAAATTATGAGGGTCTTATATAAATGAACCTTATCAGGCATTCATGCACACATAGGGGGAATCACTCTTCTTCCCCCTCTTAATCATACTAACATGTTGATTATGACGCTTTTGACCATCATTTGATTCAAATTGATCTTTTCACATCATTCATTCTACACATACATTTATTACCATCTATCACTATTCATAAATACAATACAATTTTCATCACTTATCTATCTATGTTCTAATCAACATCACCATCCATTTCTCCATATCATAATTTACACAATACAAATCAAACTAATCACATATGAACAACAATCTTCACATCACATCTCAATAAAAAACTTGGAACACAACATAATAATACTGATCATCTATATGTATGTATATTTTCAAAAACTCATAGTTACAAAATACAATCGTTGGGGGGGAAGCCCTCATACATCATATACATAAATACACATCATCATCACTATTACTATATACAACAATGTTGGATTTCTAGAACTAAATGGGGATCTACTACTCAATCTATGTCATTTATTCGCATGACCTCTATATATCTCCATCTATCTATATAATAATGCCAACTCAACTGACTTCTCTATAAAATGGACCTGTAACTCCACAAAAGTTTGTAAATACATCCTACAATAGGGCTCCTCCACATGTAACCTCCCTAGCTCATTGAGTCTCCACCCATGTCTCGTCTTGCTCACTCAACAACACAATACATGTAGTTGTTATCACCACTAGATCGAACAAATGAGCATGCTCACATGCAATAACATCCACTTGCTCTAACATCCCACCTCCAATGAGCACATCATTGGGTAATATTACACATCAATGTGCATATCAATGTATCAACAATTGACCAATAATAAGCATCCCCTGCAACCATCTAAACATAACATTAGTTACTACACACAAAATCCATGATTAAACAACTAAGTGAAAAATCCACAACTATCAAAAAAATACTCATGCTCTGTTATTGCCACCGATATGCCATCACCATTGAGGGCAAGTGCCTACCCCTCTACTCTAACTAATATTTCTCCCACTACATATACAAAAACCAAAAAAATAACACCCATCAGTGTGCTACCCACCATGCACTATATGCCTCAATACACCCCGCATCATTGACCTATATCGGCTCTATCACCTCATCTTCCTTATATAAACCAGGGGGCACTAGTTGTGCTCTTGTGGGTCCTGGCCTCACCCCTAGTCTCCTCAGTGATCTAGAGGCTCACACCTATACATATGGATTTGGGGGCACATCATGTGTAATACCGAATTGTTGTGATACATGCTCTGCCTAAAATAACTCAGTAACCCTAAGAAACTTGATCCTCCAACCACATTGTCTCGACAAATGCATTCTATCTCTCTAATTCATCCTTAAGATCACCCTCTATAGGCTTGATATGGCCTCCATATAATGGCCCCCTTCCCGTATGTGATATAACATAGACCTATAAGTAGTAGTAACCAGTATCCTACTCCATGTACTAGTCCACCTCACTATAAATATCTTGGGCTTAACCTAATCGGCCTGCAGCCCACTAAGTGGCCTCAATATCACTTTGTGCTCATAGGCCCATACATGTAATAATGTGGTAGCTCCAATTCCACCTCCATGGTCCTCCTATGTAAGTATGTATAAATCCATGTATAAATGAACTAGTACACAACATGCCCAGGCATACCTGGTACCATCTTCCTCTATACGCCCACATATATCATGTACCTTATACAAGATTCATATACCTCCACCATCCACTACCACCGATGAAGCAATTACAACAACAATGAACTTCTGCAATCCCAGAACCCCTGATCTCAATATGGCATCTAAGCTAATATGGGTCTCAATCTAAACCCATGTCCCTATAAAATATTTCCTAGTCACTCTCATCTATCTATATGTATCCTCTATGGCCATCACTTGAACCCTCTCCCCCATTAACATGAAATCACAATATGTGATATACGTCCTCTAGAGTCAAAGTCATCTCCCCAGTAGGTATTCAAAATGTGCAAGTTTCCACACACTGGACCTCTCTCATAAATCAATAATCATTAGCATATTATGGGGAACCTCCCCTAATCTAGCTATGTGTCACAGGTCGATGCAATATAATACATCTCACTTTGCATCCGATAGGCCTAATCCCAACAAAGTACTAAAGTGTCTCCCTCCATGGAACTCTCTTAAATGGATATCCCTTTACACAACACAAAGCACAATAAAAAACTTGACATTAACACCTCATGTATGCACCAAAATAACTACTACTAACACTAGTAAGCATCAATTTTCACATTCATTGCATTCTGGGGTATAAACAACCTCTTGGGTCACTAGCGCTCAAGAGCAGGTCATCAGTGCCTAGATCTGGGCACTGGCATCCCAAGGGACATTAGTGCCTTGGCTGCTCTTGCCCAGGTCAGAAATACCTACAAATTTAAAAACACAAATTCACAAAAATTCACCACAACAAGCTCATTTCTCCACATTTTTTTAAAAATATCATATTTACCAACTCATCTGTCATATGTGATGCCACAAGCACCACCACCATCTCAAACTAACTCAATCTTACTGCTCTAATGTGGGCCATCGTCACATGCCTAGAGCTCAAAATCACACTCATTCAAGTTTCAAATGAAGTTACTATTCATATTTTACTATTACTATTTATAGCAAGTTTCAATTTCTCCCTTGGCTATAGTTACTATTTGCGCATATTCTTCCAAATAACACACACCATGCTTTTTCACTCATATTGTGGACACCTAAATTTGGTATCTATACCCTAATAACCCGTGTGCACATATTTACTTAATCCATCATCATTAATTAATTAAATTCCCATCACCTTTAAGTCTTATTTAATCAACATCAATTAATTAATTCATTCATTAATCATGCCCTAACCAATTTTCTATTTTAGGATGCTTTCATTCTAAATATACATCATGTGCATCTCTATGCTTTTTCTAACATATCTCTACTGCCAACTCACCTACACCTCATCCCTAAACAACCTCTTCCTACCTAATGCTTTAAAGCATTCAGCCAACTCCTAAAAAAACAAGAAATCACGCCAAAAATAGGAAAATATTCCCATTGGGAAAACTTTCCCCACGATCAGTGGTGACCTAGCCCAGTCATCATTGACCCTATAAAGCTATGGGATTTATTTATTATTCCCCATGGAATGCATGTGAATCTAGGAGCTTCTCTTTCTTCCTATGAACATTCCCTCATTCCTGAACATTCATTAAGCCATTTCAGGTCTCCATACCTCCTTGCAATGTGCATGTGTGAATCGTGATCGGCCTTTTGTGAGATTGTCGTAATTTTACATTGCTTTAATCATCTTTTGTCATATTATCTAGGTATTTTGTGTGTATAATATTTTATAGGTTTAGAACATCAACAACAGTACTTGTAGTTTAATCATCAACTTCCATACTTGCAGGTTTCTCATCTGGCTTTATTTCCTCGACTTTATCCAACTCTATCATAGTCTTTGTCGAACCTTGACAGTTTTTCATTGACTCAGCCTCAGAATCCCTTGCTTTCTGTTCTAGAACCTTCTCCCATCCTTTTCTGAGCTCTGTGCCCTTTCCTATTTTCTCCAATCCTCATCCAGTTCCTTTATTATAGTAGAATCAGCCTGTTTACACCCCAGTCACCATCGACCAGGTCCTGGTTTCAATCCTTCCCTTTAATCCTTGATTTTTGTTGTTTTCCTAGTTTTTTTCCTTCATACCTCCTCTGCAAGTTGATTCCAGCATCCTCAAATTGCTATAGCTTCCAAATTACATTCAGATCCTACATGGTTTGCATACTCCTCCCACATTTCTTATCCAATCTCCCAAGTTTATCGTTGACCTGCCTCTACACAGTCTGGGTCGCCATCGACCCAGACCAAGTACATTTATATTTAAGTTATTTTAATCAGATCGATATCTAAATCAATCAATAGTGTCTTTCATATTTTATATTCTCTCAGTATCTACATATTCAGCATACATTTCCTTCTTCACATTACTTTTGTTTAACAACGGGGGTTTACATCCACCGAGGAAGTTAACACTTCTTGGGTCCACTTTTTTGGGAAACCCCTGCCCAAATCATCTAATCAAAATCATTTTCAGTCTTACTTGCATATTTCATTTGATTTGTAACAGCAAGGATCCATCATCCATCATGCACCCATATCATCATACATCTGAGGTAACATAAACCCTCCAACATTTTTGAGTTTGTAGATTCTTTAGTAGCTATCTCATTAAATTAATAACGAACAAGAAAATACTACAACATTCCTAGCACACCTGGTGGGACCACCTTTAGGTGATCTATTGCATTTATTTCTTTTTGTATTTGGTTTTTCTCTCCTCCGCTAACACTACAATGTGAGGCTCCACTTTATTATTTGTTTTTGTTGGGTTCATGGCTTGGATCGCTCATCACTCAAGAAGTGCAGATAAATAGGAAAAGTGATATCTAGGTATTCCTCACTTTTCCCCTATTTTTCTCCTTTTTTGCATCGTAATCTCCCATTCCTGCTTGTGTCCTCATCGAATATCATACTTCATTTTGGGCTTAAAAGGAACATTCTTTTTGTATCATGCTTGCTCATATACCTTAAATAGGGGTTTAATATTTTACATCCCACACTTCATCACACACAACCTTAAACCTCACAAATTAAATTGACACATCAAAACATTCCCTTACCTGGTTTTCTTATTGGGATTTCATCACCCAACAACATACCACCTTAGAAATTCCCTAGCCATAACAAACCTAAAACCAGACATAGTTTTCCTTCTCCATAAGTATTGGGTTATCCATCCCCTTTTCTTTTCATACTTTCTTAAATAAATAAAGAACATAAAAAGAAAATTTTTCTTGACTTGCTTAGGTAAAAAACTACCTCCATGCCCATAGTCACTCATGTAGCAACCAAGAGAATGGAACAAAAATTTTCTTCAAATGATTCATTATCTAAGAAAATTTTCTCTACAACAACCATCTCATCTATACCCTTGAGCACTTAACTTCTTATCAACGTCTCTCACCTGAAACCCCTTGTTCATACTACAAATTTAGGTGAGACCAACCCATTCTTTTACCATCAATCTATCCCGTCTAAACCAACTACCCCACCATCAGTATGATCATAGTACTTTGGTCCTCCTAAGTTCCCTCTTGGTGATACCATGTTCCAAGAGCTTATGGATGCCAATCCAATGGCACTCCAAGATTATCTCCTTAGGAGATCAACCCAGATTCCCCTAGATGAACCACCACTCCAACAACTTTATCCTTATCAAACCAATCCCCAAACTACCCAGCTTGCAGCTAATGATCTTTATATAGCCCACCTTACTTCCTCTTCCACCAATCCATCATCTCATCAGACTACCCAGATCGTCACACCTATTCCCCACAACCTCCCACTAATAAACATAACTCTTCCCCTCACTTCTTCGGTTGTTATTCCCACTAATATCCCTAGTCAATATGACCCAAACATCATATCCCCTATCTAGATAGTATGATCTTCTCACATCTAGCATGTCTGTTAATACTTCCCAAACCCCTTTCACAAGTGCTTTACATTATGCAATATCTAACCCCTTTCAACAATAGTTTCAACCTGTTCATGCCCATATTCCTACTCAACATTCTCCGCAGCATCCTACCCAATCCTAAAAATCATATCACATTCCCATCACCCAAAAACAATTCTTTCAAATAACCACCCTTTCAATCCCATCCCATGGTTTACCCCCAACAAATTCCTCAAACACCAACACATCTGCAAGTTCATCAACAAATTCATCCAACCACTTCTTACATGCATCCACCACCTCTCATCCCCCAAAAGAATCTTTCAAATGATCCCTTGCATGCCCTTGTGAATAGGTTAGCCAACCTTGAAGTTGTTACTTTAGGAACCAAGGTCTCATTATCCTATGAGAAAATCTATAATGAGCCTATTCACCCATCCATACCAATTAAACCATATCCTCTGCACTGCGAATTACCAAAATTTGCTAAGTTTAATATCAAAGAGGATCCACAACAACACCTTCGTGCATTTAAACATGCATGTTATCTTATTTCTCACGATCAGGACTTGATGTTCCGCACTTTCCCCATGTCTTTAGCTAGTCCTACATTGGACTGGTATAATAGCATCCCTCAATATTCAATATTCTCTTTCTCCCAACTCGCATATTTATTTCTAGAAAAAAATTTGACATTGTGTGAAAAATAACCATCAATTATCTATACACCATCTAAAAATTTGAAGACGAATCCATTACAGATTTCATCGCATGATGGCGTGTCATTATAAGCTAATTATCCTTTCCTCTTCTACAATTTGATCTCATCAATCTCTTCTCACATTCGTGTGTGAAGCATATATCTTCAACTTTACAAATCCAATCATTCTGAACCTTTGATGAGGCCTTCACCATGGCCTGCAAACTTGAAACATGTGCCCTCGAGTAGGGCCATTTAAAACTAAAATCAAATAAACCAAAACAAATATTTACTAAACCATCCACACCAAATGAAAAATCAAAGGAAACAACCAATGTATTAGTTGTTAAATCATCTCCTGCATCTACATCTAGCACATGGACTCAACAATGAGTCACTCAACTAGCGCCTAAATACACTCCCCTCGGGGAGTCATACAATACAATATTTGAAAAATCAATGGCAGTAAACCTTATCACACTTCCTCCTATCCGACCAGTTGATGAGTCAAGACCAAAACATGTGTGGTACCGGGAGGACCATTACTGTAAATACCACCAAGTCTGAGGCCATGACATAGAAAGATGTCATACTTTCAAGGATCTGGTCCAAAGACTCATTAATCAAGGTGACCTTCAATTTGATAATCCAAATGATTCACCCAATCAACCACTTGACATTTTTAAACAACCTTTTCCAAATCATACATCGACGAGCCAAGCTACCACTTCTACTATATACCAAGTACCTAACGCTGATACTATAAACACCCTGAACACTAACGATCCAGAACCTATCCCATCCATAACTTCATCATTGATCACATCCATTCCATTTTATATCCTCCCTACATCAATTATACCTACATCTATGGCAATGTCTACTCCCACATCTACAACTACCAAAACCACATTCATAAATATATCATTTATGCCCCTAGAGACATTTTTGAAGCAACCGTTCCAACCTATTTCCACATCTGGCGTCGATCTTCCATTGACTCTTGTACCTATCATATCCACCTCATCATCTACTTCACTCATTTTAGTAGGCTTGACACCCTCACTTATACTCATTCCACCCTTACTTGTCATACCATCCTTGGAACCTAGGCCAGATCCTCCTCTCATTCCCTTACCCACATGTCGACTGTTGTGGTCACATCTACACCACCTTTTTCCTTCACCCCAACTTCATCATTTGAAGAATGTTTAAAATCACTTTACCTTGTAATGACCTCAAATGTTCCTTTCCATATCATCAACACAATCCCATCAATCTCCACCTTCCATAGATCGCCTCAGAAAAATGTTGTTTCATGTACCTGAACCAACCATGGAATTACCATCTGACTCCCTAATTAAGGTTTTCACTACTCCTCCTAAGGATGCATCTTTACATATGAAATCTATAATCCTTCCTAGAGTTAAACCATCCAATCCAAAATCATCTACTTCAAAACCACGAACATTTCAGCCCACCAACCCAAGACCATTCAACACTAAAAAACCAATCAACATAAAAATTGAGTTCAAATCATCAAAGCATCAATACACTCAGATTTTACCCCAAACATCCAAAGTATCTCATAAGGAATCTTCTAGGGCTTTAGTTGGAACATATACATAAATCTTCCAACATTTACTGTAAACCTTTGCAATCATGCTTCCTCCTATCAAGGTCTTTGACCCAAAAGGAAAGAATCCTTTATGGTTCAATTCCAATCTTATGTGTTCCTTTCATCATACCCCTGGGTATGATACTGAGCATTGTAAAGTGCTCCAGACCATTATTCATAATCTCATTTAAGAGGGAAGACTTATTCTTGGACCGAGTCAGTCCTTTCCTTCCACATCTAGTTCTGACATCTATCATCTCACCTTTGGGAGATGACTCTCCTAGGGAAAATCCCCCTTTTTTCATTAATGTTGTTCGAGTGACCACTCGATCTAGCTCACATGATCCAAAACCAACCTCCGAACCAAGATCCAAGACCTTTATTGTTATTCCTCCTCCTAAGGAGTTAACCACATCATCGAAAACCAAGGTTTCCATTTTATCAGCTCCTAAGCCTATTGAACAAAGCATCATTAGACTGCTTCATCAAGCTCCAGTCAAGATGTCACTCTACGAGCTCATCCAGATCTCTCTAGATTATAAACATGCTCTTATTGAAGCATTAAAGCACATTCTGGCATCTGATGATGAAACTCATCCCTTCGCATCTCTCGTAGGAGCACTCACTTCTTCTACTGTTACCATTTCATTCGATGACACAAACATTCTGGACATCCCATTGAAAGAGCACGACCTTCCCCTCTTTATTACAGGTTAGGATTAATGATACATTCATTCGATGGTCCATAGTTGACATTGGGGCGAGCATTAACATAATTCCTTCACATAATTTTGATCTACTTAATATCCCAAAGGAAATTATTGTCCAGATGCATGCAGTCCTCCATGCTTTTAATGATTTTTGTTTCTCCTGCATTGGGAACAGTCGTTCTTCTTGTCTGCATTGGTGAGAAGCTCATCCATCAGGTATTTTATATCATTGAAGGATAATTTCAATACAATGTTATCCTTAGATGACCATGGATCTGTGTTATGTGTTGCATCCCATCTACACTCGACAGTTCCCTTAAGTATGAGAATGAGAGAAACATTCTCTCTCTCCCTAGGGATAATCCTCCCTTCCAAGGATGTAACATCACCTATAGGACAAATGATGTGCTCATCCCTAAGGATGATCCATCTGCACCTTCCACCAAGTCGGCCATTCCCTAATATAAACTCCCTAACAAGGACTCCTTAGATAACGTAATGGACAAACTTACGATGGGGGAGTATCGCCTTCTCATGTTCAATATCCTTCCCACTCCTCACCATATTGGTAGACCTGATAAGGAACCTATGTACCAGCCAGAACATAGGGGATGTTGTCCCTTTTGGTCCACAACATCTTCGCACCAATCTTATTTATGGTGGTTTTGATACCCCCTATTCCCACATCGATGATATTCCACATACCAAACCTTATACTATTTACTTTAGCTTTCTCAACAACCCATCTTTTTCCTATACTTATTTCCATCATTGCAGATGGAGTGGATTTGGCCTAGGTTGTTATGAGCATGGCCCACATGGCCTTATTCCTAATCAATGTCGTAAACCTTGTGAAAATTTCAGGTTAGGCTATAAGGAGCAATCCTCTGATCCCATTCCACCATCTGAGATACTCATGGACATGCCTCATCCACCTCCTTTATCTTTTCAGACTTTTGAAGATGTGAACATACATCCTCTACCTTCTCCATCTTTTCCAACCCTCAAAGATCTAGACATGCTCAAAGACATGGACATACCTTATTTACTTTCTTTGTCTCTTCTGACTCCCGAAGACATGAACATACCTACTCCATCTTTTTTGACTCTTGAGGACATGGAACTAGATGAAACCATTTCCATTTCCTCTAAATTGTATTTTAGTCTCCACCATAACTTCTGGGACTGGTCACCTATCAATGTGACAATCAGACTAGGTCCCTTACTCTTTGTCATCCAAGGATGATAGAATAAGATTCTTCTACCATTGACATTCTTCAGTGCACTGATGAAAATGCCATTTTTTCCCACATGGGGGCAGAGGATTCTTATCTTCATAAGACCTTACCATCTGACATATCCACCCTTCTCAACAAAGCCACCATCAAAAAAAATATCGGGACTCCTCAAGAGCCTTGCATTCTCAAAATAGGTCAATCCCTTTATCCACATGAGCTCGAATCTTTCACCACATTCCTCTCTCGTCATAGCCAAGCATTTTCATGGTCATATTCAGACATTCCAAGTCTTGACCCCTCTATCTTAGTCCACAATATTGTCACCTATCCCACTACTAAACTGATGAAGCAGAAGCTTCTTCACATGCATCCTTATGTTTCCCCCCTTGTTAAAGAAGAGCTACATCTCCTTCTTTCCGCCAATTTCATAATTCCTATCGACTATCCCCAATGGGTCTCCAACATTGTTCCCATCTTGAAAGCATTGGAAAGCTTCGTATATGTACTGATTTTTAGACCTAAATCTTGCTTTCCCTAAGGATGAATTCCCTCTTCCAGATATCAATCATCTTGTGGATCTTACCATAAGCCATGAGATGCTTTCTCTCATGGATGGTTTCTTTTGTTATAATCAAATCCTCATCGCACCAGAAGACCATCACAAGAAATCTTTCATCACCCCTTGGGGGAATTTTTGTTATCATGTCATGCCCTTCGGTTTAAAGAATGATGGCACTACTTATCAATGGGATATGACTTATATATTTCATGATCTCATCCAAAAAACCATAGAATACTATGTTGATGATATTTTGGGAAAATCTAAGAATCGACGTGACCACCTTGTCATTCTCGAAATCCTTTTCAAGTGTGTCATTCACTTTTTTCTTTATCTCAATCCATCCAAGTGTGTATTTGGATTCTTAATGGGAAAAATCATTAGCTTTATCATCTCTATTAGGGGTATTAAAGTTGACCCCATGAAAATTAGGGAAATTATCACAATGCCTCCTCCTTCCAATCTCAAGCAACTTTACATCCTTCAAGGTTACCTTCAATCTGTATGATCATTTCATCTCGCAACTTTTGGATCATTTTCAACCTTCCAATCATTGTCAACCTTTTCATCACCTCCTTCAGAAGGACATTGAATTCAATTGGGATCACAATTTCCAGAAATCCTTCGATGACCTTAAACAATACCTTATATCTCCACCCATGCTTACACCTCCACATGAGGGGGAGCCATTTTATTTGTACATATTTTCCACTAATCATGCTCTAGGATCCATACTAGCACATCGTGATGACCAAGGTCATGAGAAGGTTGTTTATTACATCAGTTGTACTCTTCATGACTGTGAGACCCGTTACACTGAAGGTGAAAGGCTATGGTGCGCCCTATTCTTCGCTACATCTAAGCTTCAACATTATCTTCTCAATCACAATACTTATGTTGTTACTAGCTTTCATCTTCTCAATACATTGCATTATAAACCTTATCATCAGTGATTGCATTACTCGATGGCTCATGCTCATGACAGAGTTTGACATTGAGTTTATTTCTCAAAAAATCTATTACAGGGACAAGCTATTGTTGACCAATTAGTCGGAAGCCCCTCTTCCTAGTACACATTTACCTCATGAGAAATTTCTGGATGAATCCATTAATCAATTCCATCACGAATATGTCACTCTGAAGATCACTCTCTTCTTTGATGACTCAAAATGTTAGCAAGGGGGAGGTGTTGGCATCGTTCTCATTCCTCCTTGAGAAAAATCCTATTCCCCTCGAATATAAACTCAATTTTGAGTGTAAAAAAAACATGGCAGAGTAAAAATCCCTCATCTTAGGACTTGAAATAGATGACATTCTAGGTGTTCAAATTCTTGACATCTACAAGGATTCTGAGCTTATAGTCAAACAAGTCATAGGTGAGTATCAATGTAAAAATGATACCCTTCAAAAATATCATGGCATTGTTCATCTTCTCCTTTAAGCTTTTGAATCCTACACCATAAAATTTATTCCCCGATCGACCAATCACTTTGATGATACAATGGTGTCTCTTACTAGATCTCATCCCATGGAGAACAAAAGAGTATAAGCTTCCTGTCATTGTTCATTCTCCTTGATCAACCTTTCCATGAATTTCCCCATGAGTTAATCTTATTGAATCTAGTTTGTCAGACCTTTGGTATTCTCAAATATTTGATTATCTATCCCAATCCATTATTCCTCCTAATTTATTCAAAAACACTAATAGGTATTTCCTTCAGCGTGCACTAACTGCTATGTGATCCTTGGTAACATTCTTTATAAACATAGATTTGACAGTGTTCTTCTCTGATGTCTTAAATCCCATGAAGCCTCTCGAGCCATCCAAGAAGTCCATGATGGTATTTTTGGTGGAAATTTTAGTGGCTTAGCCATTGCTAAATGTGTTCTCTTACTTGGCTATTACTGACCTTCTCTTAATCATGATTGTTGTGAGTATGTTAAGAAATGCTAAAATTTTCAGCAACATTTCAATCTTATTCATATTCCTAGTCAAGCTTTGTAATCAGGATCAGGACCTTTGGCCCTTTTCACAATGGGGCCTTGATCTTATTGGTCTTATTAATCCTCATTATTCATAGCAGCAGCATTCTCTCATCACTAAAATAGAATATTTCACCAAGTGGGTGGAAGCAATACCACTTACTTCAACTAAATTCGACCCAGTCATTGATTTTATTTATCAACACATTATCTATTGCTTCAGCGTTCCCCACAAGATTGTTGTGGACAATGGAAAGTACTTTAAAATATATATATATCTCAAGAAAATTTGTAACGCATTCAATATCTAACTCATCTTCTCTTCTCCATATTATCCTCAAGCTAACGGTCAAAACCAAAGCTACCAATAAAACCCTTTGAAACATTCTAGCCAAAACTATTGATCAAGCAGGTCGTAATTGGCATCTCCAGCTTCCTTTTTCCCTTTGGGCCTATTGTACTAGCATTTGTACCTCCATAGAGGTTATGCATTTTTCTCCTGTTTATGGGCTCTGAATCCATTCTTCCACTTGAATTTAAGATTTATCTTTGTGTGTGTCTCTTTGCGACTTCATCTTTGATGAAGACTATCACCAAGCTCATCTAACACAACTCGAGATGCTAGATGAGTGTCACCTTCTTGCTCTTGAACACCATCATGTTTATCAGGAGTGCATTAAACGTGCTTATAACAAGCACCTTAAGGAACATGAATTTAATTTTGGTGACCTCACCCTCAAAGAAAATCATAACGTCACTACTCTAGAAATGAGCCAATGGAAAGTTTACCCCTAATTCGATCAGACCATACATTATTACACACAAGTATGGGTTGAGATCCTATCTTTTGGCCTCCCTTGATGGTAAACCAGAAGTGGAACCACTTAACACATTGCACTTGTGACCATTCTATTGTTAGTACATTTACCAATGTGCCCTTAATACTCATGTCTTCATATCATTCCTCTATCCTAGCCTCTTCCATATCCCATCGTGATGATTTGGAATTATGTGGTCTTCCATCACTTCCTATATGTGACCTTAAATATGGGCACCATGGCTCTTCCTGTAAATATTCCTTATGGATAGGTTCTCCCCTTTGGTGAGAACTCCACGATCATCATATCCATCACCCTCTTATCTCACCTATTGGACCCATGCAAAGGATCTAGGGATGTCTCTTGTACACTCGTTATCTCCTCCTAAGTGGTCTACTTAGCTATTCCCAGCTCTCCCCCATGTAAATTCAAAATTCATGGATTCTCAAATCAAAATCAAAGTTATCAAAAATAGACTGATCCCTTGAAGGATAATTGTTCATGTAAAAAAAAAAAAGAAAAAAGAAAAAACATGTAAATTAAAATCAGATTCAAAAGCAAATCAAAATAAATAGACCAATCCCTCGAAGGATGGATATCATACATCATTTTTTCCATCTACATTTTATATAAAGTATACCATACCCTCAAAGGATGGCTACTCATTATGGAATTTGAAGGCTTCCCGCATTGATCAGCCTTCCATTTTATTAGCATCCTCAAGAAGCTTCCCGTATTGATCAGGTTTCTTTTTCCCCTTCCCAGAGCTCGGGCATAGTTTAGGGAACACCACTTTTAGAGAACCCTCTTTCCTCTGTAAAATTTCACCTCAAATTTATTTTTTCATGTCAACATTAGGTTTATGAGATCATCTCATCCATTTCTTCCTTATGATATTTGAAAGGACTAACCATCATTGGTTATATTGTTAGCTTTTTTTGGTCACATGTTCCTTATGCTATCCGGATCCCTCCTTGTTTACCTCCAATGTGGTTGGAGATATATTTTCCTCTCATGATCCCTTGATATGACGTAGAGATGTTTACATCTATAGGTTGTTATCGTTAAAGTTGTGTCTTATCCTTCTCCTCACCTGATCTTATTTCATCTTTTTGATATCCAAGTCACATTCATGGTTATATCCTATATTCTCCCTTTAGGGCATTTTTTTCATATTCTGAAGCCTCTCTTCCTCATTTTGAATTCCACTTCTCATGGTCATATCCACTCTTCCTTTGAGGCCAATTTTATTTCTTTCACAATCTTACTCGACTTTCGCACAAAGCCCACTTGGTGACCATACCTTTCCCCACTTGGGGCATATTTTTTTCTGCCCTTTTTTCCTTCATGGCCATGCTTTCCCCTTTAGGGGCATATTTTTCCATCACTCACTTTTTATTTTTTCACTTTTTCATCTTCCTTCCCGACCTTTTTTGTGTCCCACTGGGAACCATACCTTTCATCCTCATCCCTTTGTGGAAGACATACCTAGATCCCTCATGTACGAATGATTTCACATACCTTTTCACATATAGTTGTGCATATTTTGATGACTTTCCTATGACCCAGTTGGTTATCCTGATTTGCATCCACACTGTAATGATCTTCACCCACTCACTGGTCTGTAGAACATTGTAGCCTATCTCTGTTGAGACCATAATTTTCCTCTACCGATGTGATATTCGAGTCACCACATATTTTTTATTCATATTGTGATCCTTTTTTCCTGGGGCATCTTACCTTGGTAATCATTTTACCCATCATTTCTTCACCCACCCACCCTTTTCATCTACCTTTTTAAAACACATCATTGATTTCCCTTAACATCATCAATCCCCCGTTTGAGGGGGAGTTTATCATCAATCCTTTTTTTATTATCCTCATACACCTTTTATTTTTTTCATCTCATGGCTTGCTATCTTAAACCACTCAACAAAAAGGGGCAAAATGTAGACACCTAAATTTGGTATTTATACCCTGATCACCTGCATGTGCATATTTATTTATCTCCCCTATTTAATCAAATCCCTCTTTAATTTAATTAAATTCCTCATTAATTAATTAAATGCACATCACATTTAAATCATATTTAATCAACATCAATTAATTAATTAATCATACCCTAACTAAATTTCCATTTTAGAATGTTTTCATTCTAAATCTACATCCTATGCATCTCCTATGATTTTTCTAACCTATCTCCACTACCAACTCACCTACACCTCATCCCTAAACAACCTCTTCCTGCCTAATGCTTTAAAGCATTCAGCCAAATCCTTAAAAAAAGAAATCACACCAAAAGTAGTAAAATCTTCCCATTGGGGAAACTTTCCCCGTGATCAGCGGTGACCTAGCCCAGTTGTCGTTGAACCCTATAAAGCTTCATGTGATTTATTTCTATTCCCCATGGAATGCATGTGAATCTGGGAGCATCTCTTTCAACCTGCAGACAATCCTTTGTTCCTGAACATTCCAAAAGCCATTTTAGGTCCCTTAGACCTCCTTACAGCATGCATGTGTCAATCGTGATCAAATTTTGTGAGATTGTTCATCATTTTACATTTCTTTAATCATCTTTTGTCATATTATCTTGGTATTTTGTGTATCTAATATTTTTTAGGTTTAGAACATCAACAACAGTACTCGTAGCTTCGTCATCAACTTCCATACTTACAATTTTGCTCATCTCGATTTCCTTTCCTTGGCTTTATCCAAATTTTTCATAGTCATTGTTGACCCTGACAGGTCATCTTCGACTCGGCCTCATTAGTCCCTTGCTTTCTATTCCAGAACCATTCTCTCATCCTTGTCTGAATTCTATAGCCCTTTCCTATTTTCTCCAATCCTCATCCAATTCCTCTGTTACAGCATAAAATCAACCTGTTTACACCCCAGTCGTCTGTCGACCAGGGTCCTAGTTTCAATCCTTCCCTTTAATCCTTGATTTTTATTGTTTTCATGGTTTTTTTTCCTTCAGACCTCCTCTACAGGTTGACTCCAGCATCCTCCAGACTACTGCAACTTCCAGATTGCATTCATATCCTGCATGGTCTGCATATTTCTCCCAAATTTCTCATCCAGTCTCTTAGGTCATCGTCGACCTACCTCTACACAGTCTAGTTTGTTGTTGACCATCAACCTAGACAGGTACATTTATTTTCAATTTTTTAATCAGATCAATATCTAAATCAATCAATAGTTCTTTCATATTTTTTATTCTCTTAGTCTCTATATATTATCAACATACATTTCCTTATTTACATTTCTTTTGTTTAACAAAGGGGGTTGACATCCATCTGAGGAAGTTAACACTTCTCGGGTTCGCCTTTACCGGGAGTAACCCCTGCCCAAATCATCTAATCAAAATTTTTTTCAGTCTTACTTGTACATATTTCATCTGATTTGCAATAGCAAGGATCCATCATCCATCGTGCACCCGTATCATCGTACATCCGAGGTAACATAAACCCTCCATAATTTCTTAGTTGTGTAGCTTATTTAGTAGCTAACTCATTAACTTGATAACGAACGAGAAAATAATACAACACATATCTCGAGCACCACTACTCTATTTTCCTCCTTGTCTATGCCATTCAGCTAAGAATTTATCCTACTATCATACAATACACATTCCAAATCTTTATATTCCAATATAACATATCTTAAACTCGATATACACACAATCTTGTGACATCTATTATACTTCATTTTTACTCACTCTTACATCATTTTCACATCTACTATTGGCTAAGTGTTCATTCTGACTATCACTCCCCATTTGGCCAAAATGGGGGCATACAATTGAGATCACTTAATGATCCCCTTCACACCTCTACATGATCATTTCACATTTCTAATTCATCATTATCGAAAAATTTCTCATACATTATGTGACATTTCATACCACCTTCTATAAATTCCCTCTAATGACCTAATTTGGGGTCAACAGGTGAAAAATATCTCCATGAGTAATCAATCAAACATATTCAATCTCAGCACAATTTTCTACTACTTGAATCAGATCAATCAATCGACATAACACAATGTATTTTACTACTCCTCCAAGGTGACCTAACTTGCGATTTACATCTCTACTTTCCCAGATGACCTAACATGAGAAGCTACTCTATACTCTACCGCTTCCAAATGACCTAACATGGAATCCATCTAACACTATACACATCGTGGAAATACCCTTGGAGTGGGGAAAATGAGACGTCATTTACTTTCCTATCCTTCTCCTATATGGGTTATTCTTGTTGGATAAAAATGAATAAAATTTGGTCTTTATCCATTTATAGCGGCTAGACCTTTTGAAGACATAGTCATAGTTGGAGGGTAAAACTAGACCTCTCTCCCTAACACTCTTCCTCTGGTGGAAGGACGCCCAAATCCTTCAATTTTTCAAAATAAAGTTGGGAACTCATCACTCCCT
This sequence comes from Taxus chinensis, assembly GCA_019776745.2. Lineage (NCBI taxonomy): Eukaryota > Viridiplantae > Streptophyta > Pinopsida > Cupressales > Taxaceae > Taxus > Taxus chinensis. The sequence continues at coordinate 738,127,226 of CM034146.1, read as the reverse complement.
ACCTCCTTGAATCTCCATCAACAACAAGTTCAAAAATCCCCAAATCACTCTAAATCAAAATCACCATTTTCTCTGAGTTCTCCTCACAATGGTTCACCATCTCTATTTACATCATATGGATCAACACACTGATCCATGGTTCACCACGCTATATGTTCTTATTGTACGTGTACTTCTACAATAGGGCTTCTCCAAAATTCTCACAACTATGCTCCTTACTTCCTTTACACTACTTGCATTTTATTCAAATATCATAAAGGGGGGACAAATTTAGACATAAAATCATGCACTTGCTACTATTTTACTATACCACCAAGTATGTTGTTGTATATATGGATATTGCATAAGAAAAGTATTCACTGATGACACATTGCCTGGTCCGTCTTCTTGCTTTGAGTGTCTCTATTGTTTTTATCTTTCACCTCTCACTTCGGCACCCATTTTTTGTCAAGTCACAGGGATCCATGTTTGTTATTATTCACACATTTATCATTAGTTCTCTTCGGACACTAGCGCACAAGACTAGACACTAGCACCCAAGACTAGACACTAGCGCCCAAGTGCTCCTGTCCAACCTGGGCACTCATGTACTCTTTGTTCTTGGTCACATTTTTGACATTTTTAGTCAACCTTTTTAGTTTTATTACTCCTATCTTGAGGTACTAGTAGGCATGTCATGTCATTAGTGTCAAAATTCAAGCAAGAGATCACTATATAAACACAACATATATATATACCATTATAAGGGCGAGCAATTTTATCAAGGGCTATTTATCTACATACTATCAAAGGGACTGCATCTTTGGGCTTTTTACTCTACATGCATTGCATAGGAAGGGGAATCGCTAAATTCCATCCACACATTTACATTCTATCTAGTTTTTATCCCGCTATCTTGGTGTCACAAGCGCGAGGGAAACCTAAGAGCACTATTACAAACACAAGTATATAGAACTACATGATGTCTGAGATGTAGTGCAACGCTCGGTCATGAGTTAAATTTGTTGACAACCAAGGAAAATATGACCTCCCATTTTGCATCTTTCTTTGTTAGGATTTTATGTAGTTTGGGGGTTTTGCAGGCAATTATTTTTTTTGTAGATTTACAGGTACTTCGGTGATCCAAGTGTGAAATACAGGCAACAACCAACGAACATCTCACAACCCTACAAAAATGAGTTCCATAGATCCTAAGCAGTCACAGGTGCTCAGAGAATGTCTCTGGCACCCCAGGTCCCCCTGACCCTGCATAGGCGCCCTAGTCTCAGCATTCTAGAAACTTATGCATTTTTATGGGTTCGGTTGGTACACTTTGAGCTTCTGTTTCATCATTTTTCCAATTCAGATATACTCTAGGATAATAAAAATCAAGATAAGTGCCCTACCTCTCTCATTTTCTTTCATAATTACATCTATAAAATTTCTTAGCATTTGTATCTTATTATACATCATTGTAGTACTTTCTAAATTCATATTTTAGTACAATATTTCATATTTTATTGAATAGACTGGTGATTGAGGATCTCAGAAAGAATATCATGTTTCTTAGCATTTAGATCAAATGCGAGAGGTGTTGGTAGTAGTAAGACTTGGGGTTCACTTATATGAGCACATGTAAAAGACATGGTATTGGGATGAGGTGTAGAAGAATAACTAGCATGGGCATTAGAAGCTTCCTTAAGATATTGGATTTCAAATTTGAGGGATGTAATCGTGGTTTCCATAGTTTGAAATTTATCTTGGAAAATATGGTGTAAAACTTGAATTGACTCTAAGAAGGGGTTGATTAGATAGAGTATAAAGACTGATAGGGTTATTAGATAGACATATCAAAAATGGCACTTACTTATAAAGGTGACGTATTGCGAGGGAGGTACATAGTTTCTAGGGATTTCTGGAGAACATATTAGCAAGGTGGGTGCATTTGAATCAATTGATGTAAGGAAACTGGAGGATTTTTAGGAGCCACGAAAGAAGATCAGATAGAGTAGGCAAAATACGGATCCAAGTGTTTGAGCATGAGTTGGGTTCACCAAATGATTTAATATAAAGTGTAATTAAATCTTAATTTCAAAGTAACTAATTTAATGAATGATATAAACATGATAATATATAGTAAATAAAAAATTAAGAAGCAAGTAAAGGTATGAAACCCTAAGCAAGAGGGGGAGAGGAGGTGACTTAGCTAATTTTGTCACTATCTAAAGATGATCTGGGCAAGGGAACCATTGAAACAGACTCAAAACAATGTCATCAAATATCACCGAGATTTTTGGAACTCATAATTTGTAGGACAAAAGTGCCCATAGGAGGACAGGAGCACCTAGGTGCTAGTGACTGAATATGGATGCTAGTGTCCACCCAGATGCTCAGGTTATGATATTTTATGTGTAGGAGGATATTTGCTATTAGTCTCTATTTTTCACTCTTTCCTCACTTCAATGTCATCGATTATACTTATAACATGTGAAATAAATGTTTATCTACACATACCCACAAACCACATCAAATCCTAAAAATAAAGATGTAGTATGTGGAGTCGAATTGACCCCAACGGTCACCCAAAGAGTGAAACTTAGTAACTACGTTTCAGACTCCATGTAGTTATGTGTGAATGTGTGTGTAATGATGCCCTGGGATGCCCTTATGCAATTTGCACAATGATAGTGGGCTAGATATAGAATGTAGAAAATGTATAGAATGTGTGAGATGAAATAGAATAAAATTCCCCTCCTATGCAGAGTTATGCAGCCCTTGTCCCTTTAGTGAATGTGCTAGATGGATGCTTTGTGATGATATTTTTCCTTTCGATGTAAGCTTAGGCGATAGTAGATAATGCTAGTGATTGTCCCTTCATTTGGGAGTTATAACTATGTATATATATATATATTATTCCTTTATTTGAATTTCGTAATTGACAATTGGAAGGCCGACCCATAAGTGTAAAAGATGACCCCAAAAGTAAAAGAGACCCAAAAGAATAAGAAAAAAAACAAAGAGTGCTCAGGAGTGCCCAAAAGGGACAAGAGCGCTTGGGTGCTTCTGTCCTAAAATAAGCGCTAGTGTCTAAGGCCATTAAATATAAATCATTCAAATACTGATAGGTCTGTAGGGTGTGTAAGGTCAATAAAAGTATAAAATACAAAGCAAAAGACCTAAAATACGTTTTCAGTTATTATTTTTCTTTCTTAGGAATCATGTATATAATAGTATGCTATAGGAGCTAGAAATGTACCCAAGTGCATATATTTTGTGTCTACACCATATGTCAAATCCCAAGGGTTTTAAGCTTTCTCTCATTCTGACTAGAGGTGTTAGTTCATATTGAACTAGACTTCCTGCCAGACATGTGCTTTAATGATATCCTGCAAGTTGTTAGAATTACTTCACAATGACCTCGCTCTAATAACAATTGTTGGAAGCAAAATGACTAACATGGGGTGAATCATTCATTTAAAACTTTCATTCAATTAACCATGCACAATTATAAGCCTTTAAGGATTGAGATGAATATACTATACATATTTAAACATATACATGAGCAAATGACACAATGACACGTGATATATGTAGGAAACCCTCAAGGGGAATAAAACCAACTGAACCTTTGCATGTATTACTCAACATAAAGGACTCCTGTGTATATTACGCAACACATGATCTTTATTTAGTGAAGCACCCAATTCACAAGGAGCACTAACCCCTACAACTTTAGTGAGGCACCAACCCCACAAGGAGCACTAACCCCTATTTAGTAGAGCACCCACTCTACAAGGAGTTACAACCCCCAAGATGACCAAGCACCCATTTAGCCACCTGATATGAATATAACTTAACGTCTTTGTTGCTCAACCAACTGGCTGTGATCACTTTTCAGCCATCTTCACTCAAAACCCTCTAAATTTTCTCTCTCTCTTTCTTAGATCATGTATGCACTCATATGTACTAATTAGATCATATGACCTAGATATTCACACTCTTTGCCCTTTCTAGATCATCATGAAACTAATTATACCCTTCTCAAATGGTCCTTAAGACCTATCTCTTCTCAAGCATCACTCATTATCATATAATCCTCAAAATATACCTTCTTCTCTTTTACTTCCAATATTCACCTTATAGTGTAAATTAGGTCAAGTGACCTAGTAGCTTGTTTCTCTAATCTTCTCAAATTTTCATGCATCTTCTCTTCTCTGCTCTAGATCCCTCTGACCTCTTTACACACTTCCTCTTGCTCACTCAAACCTTTATTCCCCTCACCTATGTCAAATGAGATTTACACTTTGATTTATATACATGACTCATGCCAAAAACCACTCTAGGTCGAAAAATACCATTAGACCATGCAAGGTTGGTCATATAAAACATATTAAGATTCATTACAAACATTAATAGCTTACATGAGAATAACATATAGGTTGGCATAATCCCTACAATACAAACTTGCTCAACTAGGCCTAAACATTAGGTCTTCACTCCAACGGTCACAATTTTAATTTCAAGGGAACTAAGTAGCTCCACCAAGACTCCATCAGCTCCATGCATGTCATAAACATACTCTCATAACTATCTACAAGCATAAGCAACTCTACATCTTCCATCTTCACCATGGATCGCTCCAATAAGAAAGCACCATCAATTAAGTCTAAGCACCTAATTAATCACTCCATAGAAGCAAGTTGGTTCTCATGACAAAACTGTTAGTGTAGATTTACAGCACCCCCAAATCGACCCTCATATATGCTATAGACAAATGTCCAATTCGATGTGAATGCACAACATGGAGTTTTCTCTAAGTGTGGGACCTTGAAAATTGGGAAAACTCTCCAAATTGAGGTTGGTTCCTACTCCTCTATTTAGGTGTATGTGTGAAATTTGTAGAGGTTTGATTTAGAATCCTACTCTAAAACTACCAAGGAGACAGGGTTGAGAGAAAACATGGAAATGGAAACAAAACTAAGAAAAAACAGAACGATGATACACCAAAGGAGTGCTGGACTTCTTGCTTTGTAAAAATAGACACAGATCATGAGGATACAACATTAAAACATGCACAAACTACCAAAATGCAATGAAATATCAAAAGTAAAGAAACCAACACAAGAGAGGATTGAAAACTACTCATTCACAGAGCATGCATTGTCAGTTCCATATTTGATACAATGCATTACAATAGCAAGAAGGAAAAAAAATGCTGCAGTCCACATGGGAGGTCTGAATCTCCTCAAATCCACCTACTAAGGAGAAAAGAAGAGCTTGCAAGAGCAAGAAATGTTCATCCCTTCCAAAATGAGCCAAAACTGGCTTTTAACGATGAAGCAGAATGAAGAAAGGTGAAAAAATGCGAGCAAATTGATTTGACATCTCCAACCACAAAAAATATTCATTAAAATAGAAAGGGCACCCTCAAAAATCCATTTTCTGATGCATTTTACCATGCTGGAGAAGAAACAGACGCCATACTTCATCAATTTTGGTGGTTGGGGGTCGGTTCTACATTTTTCCCATTCCAGGGACATTTCTTAAATTTTTTCCCATCAAACTCCATCAAAATTCAAAATTGAGGGGTCTATGGCATAGAGGGCGTTGGTAGCTTTCCAATGGTACCAAATTTGATGAATTTTGACCACTGGATCAAAAGATATGATCTTTTGAAATTCTGCAGCCAAATTAGGGAAAATTAGGGTTCGCGGGCCAAAATCCTCCCTTTTCCCCTCTTTTTTCAAATTGGGAAAATTTCCCAAAAACTCTCTGCACCCCGCTCCTCTGATGACACATGGCACCCTCTAGTTGATCCGCGGGCCTCATGAGATAATTTTGCCCAATTTTACTGCCTGAGAAAATTTTCCAAAAGTCCCCGTCAGCCCGACCTCCGTTGCTGATGTGGACACATGGCACCATTTGATTTGATATGAGGCCTTAATCAATTTTTCTCCACTCTCCTTTATGGGCTCGTATGTGAAATTTTGACTTTGAGTTTTTAGCCAAAAATGCCAAGTGTCACAAATTCCTCCCTGGCCCCGCGAGTCTGTTTCCTTTCTTCATCGGGCCCGCGGGTCAAATATTTCCTTTGCGCCCTTTTTCCGCAAAAAGGGCTAAGTGCCCAAATTTTCTCCCTGTCTCCGCTGACCCCCCAATTTTCTTGGAAAAATTTCCAACTCTGCTCCACCGGCCCAAGACTCCCTGGCAAATTTTCCTCCTTACCTCCGCGGACCCGCCTAGGGAAAATTTTCACTGTTACCTCCGCCAAGCCATAACTCAAAAAATACAAGGAGTTAGGATGAATTTTTTACCTTTCTAGAAGGGGGAGAAAATACTCTATCTAATGAAAACATACCCAGAAAATTTTGAGTCCCTAAGCATGTAAAAAATTCATTTCAAGTACCAGCAAAGGAAAAGGAGGAGGAGTTAGCTAAAAATAAGCATGGGCTTATTTTGGATAACACTTTTGGCAACTCAAAGGGGTCATCTGTCTGCTAAATGAAAATACCAGCTACCTTGAAGCATCCATTAGGCATGGAGTCATGATAGATAGCCTATAAATTGATCCTCTACTTGAAAACTTCCCTTTTAAGCCTCTTGGAAACCACTGAAAATTGAAACTGGTTGTGACCAAATGCCAAGACAATGCACTATGCAAGAGAAAAAACCAACACCACAATAACTATGTACAAACTAAAAATCATACATATCCCAAGTGGGATATGTAGAGTGTGTAAAAGCACTTCTTCTGCTGAAAGCAAACCTACCTACTCTACTCTAACCAAGAGCAAAGGTAAGCTAAACAAACCTTGTAACTGGTTGGGAGAAGTAGCTTCTCTTTCTCAAGAGAGGCAACCATGTAAATGATTTGATACTTAATATAGCTTCCTGTGTGAGTGAAAAACTGACTCTAAGCCTGTCCTCCACCTAAATCATCAAGGTATCAACATTAATGGGAAGTACCTCCTCAAGATGACTGGCATTGGACTCCTAGAGGTGTTGATGATGACCCTTGGTACTTTGATGTTCATCCTCATGCCCTAGAGTAGGCATGACTAGTTTTGGCTTCTCCCTTGGCTCTAATGAATCCTAATATCTGATTGGGCATGGTCTAATCCTTTAGATGTGCCCATATCTCTGAAATTCAACTCCAAAAATGGAGTCTTCTTGTGGACCTCCTTGGATGAATGATGTGGAAGTGATGATGGAGATCTCTTGCTCTTCCCCTTCCTTTTCCCATAAAGCACATGGAAGATTTAAATCTTCCAATCTTGGCTCCAAAAGGCTGTTGCAAAATGCAAACTGTTGTTTTGGAATTTTTTCCCTCATGGCAGCAGGTTCTTGATATTGAAGAATGAATGGTAGAGAAGAAAATGTTGTAATTTCAGCTAGCTCCTCATCCAAACATTCTTCTAAGTCTGATCAAAAATCAAACTCTTCGTTGTCCTACTGAAAAAAAGTCTCTTCCTATTACATGGTGGCCTTCAAATCTACATTTCTTTCACCATGTTTAGCTTCATTCTCAAACATGAAACTTGGCAGCTCGAACTCATCCAAAAAATCAGATTTTTGGAGAGATGAAGTGGGAGAGAAACATGAAGTTTCTTGTGCATCTTGTTCATAATTATTTGCCTTTGGACCTGTTTTGTTCACCTCCATCATGTCTTCATCAATCAAATCAGCCCCTTCAAAAGAAAAAAAAAATTCATCAATAATGCTTCCTTCATCCAATGGCTTCAAACATAATTTAATATCTTCCATCTGCTCCTCTTCAATGGGGTTTGGAGCTGGTTTTTCTTCCTCAATTGCTGTTAAAAAATCAGCCTTGTCCACCACTTGTTCTCCAACTCCAACTTCCTCTTTTGGCTTCACCATTAAGGGGATTTTTGTAATCCTAAATTTAAGAGCCAAGTTCAACAAACTTTTGATCTTTTCATCCTTGTTTGGCTCTTCTTATTGCTGTTGTTTTCCTTGACTAGCATTCTGATTTTTATCTTCCCAACATGGATTTGGGAATGTAAGAGGAGGGGTGGGTTGTAACTCGATTGATTTTGCAATTTTTTGTGGTGGTGGAGGAGGTAGAACCTCTTATTTCTTTAGAGGGAATGGTTGTTTGGAAGGGAAAAGGGCAGAAGAACTCAAATGGGATGGAAGACTAGGGGATGGAGAAATGGAATTAACTTTTGGGACATCAGATAGGCAACTTGAAACTTGACACTGCTGAGATAATTTGGAAGGGAAAAGGGCAGAAGAACTCAAATGGGATGGAAGACTAGGGGATGGAGAAATGGAATTAACTTTTGGGACATCAGATAGGCAACTTGAAACTTGACACTGCTGAGATAAAATAGATTGGGAAAGAGGAAATGAAAAAGCATGAGATGGTGTGCTTACCAATTGACAAGGTTGTTGAATACACCTCTATTCCTTCAGTACACTTTGCAAGCAATGACAACATTGCAATAATGAAGTCAAGTTTCTCCTGAGGGCTGAAGTGTCTTGGAAAAGGGCCAACCCATGGACAAGGTGCCCTGCAACAAATTATGAAAGTCTTCATTTGAGCTGTAGCTCTTGATTGCACCATGTCAATCTCCATTTTTTGGATCTTCTCCAAAAGACCAGCATCTTGCATTTGACTGCTATCATTGTTGGCATACCCCTGCTCTTGGAAAGCTCCATAGCCAAACTGATTTTGGCGTTGCTACTCATAGGGGTAACCATGTTAATTTTGAATTTTTTCAAAATGCTGATTTGGAGGAGTTGTAAAACATATTGGAGGTGGATTGCATTGCTACTGTTATAAATGTGAATTCCATGAGGGAAATGAAGCCATGATTGCACAACTTCATGGGATGAAAGAAGAATGAAGATATGGAAGAAAATGAATGAAAATGAATGGAAGGAAGGTCTGCAACTTCAAAGATGGGTTGCTGATCAGATGGAGTCGCCAGATGTGTTTGCAAGTGCCTCCAAAGGCTAAAATTTTAAGCAGGAACACATCAACCTACAAAAATGAAGTGGATACCTCTTGGGTCCCACCGGGCATGCCAAAACTATTAGTGGCGCATGGTGGTGTAAGACATGTTGTTGTTTACATGAGACACTAAGAGAAGATGAAATATATAACCCTAGTGTCCCACCAGGCATGCCAAAACTATTAGTGCAGATTCACAGCACCCCCAAATCGACCCTCAGATCTGCTATAGACAAATGGCCAATTTAGTGTGAATGCACAACATGGAGTTTTCTCTAAGTGTGGGACCTTACAAATTGGGAAAAATCTCCAGATTGAGGTTGGTTCCTACTCCTTTGTTTAGGTGTATGCATGAAATTTTTGCAGAGGTTCAATGATTCAAAATCCTACTCTAAAACTACCAAGGAGACAGGGTTGAGAGAAAACATGGAAATGGAAACAAAACTAAGCAAAAAATAGAATGGTGATACACCAAAGGAGTGCTGGACTTCTTTGTTTTACAAAATAGACATAGATCATGCGAGATGCAACATCAAAACATGCACAAATTGCCAAAATTTAATGAAATATCAGAAGGAAACAATAAACACAAGAGAGGATTGGAAAATACTCATTCACAGAGCATGCATTATCATTCCTAGAGTTTGATACGATGCATTACAATGGAAAGGAGGAAAAAATGTATTGCAGTTCCACTGAGAGGCCTGAAACTCCATGAATTCACATTCCAAGGGGAAGAGAAGAGCTTGCAAGAACAAAAATGTCCAATCCTTTACAAATAAGCCAAAACTGGCTTTTTAACGATGAAGCAGAACGAAGGAAAGGTGAAAAAATGCGGGCAAATTGATTTGAGATCTCCAACCACTGACAAGATTCATTAAAACAGTAAGGGGACCTTTACAAATCCATTTTTCGATGCATTTGGCCATGCTGGAGAAGAAACGAGCGCCATACTTCATCAATTTTGGTGGTTGGGGGTCGGTTCTACATTTTTTCCCGTGTCAAAGACATTTCTTCTTTTTTCTCCCACAAAATTTGCCCACCAAAAATAAAAATTTAATAATCCATGGCATAGTGGATAATTTTAAACAGCTTTCCGATGATACAAAAAACGATGAAAATTTGAGCATCTGGATCAAAAGATATGGCCCTTTGAAATTCTGTAGCCAAATTTAGGGCAAAACCGGTGAAATTAGGGCTTGCGGGACAAAATTTGAACTTTCTCCCTCCTTTTTCAAATTGGGAAAATTTCCCAAAAAATCTCCGCGCCCTGCTTCCCCACTTCCACGTGAGCGCCCTCTAGTTGGCATTCGTGGGTCTAACCTTCCAAATTTTTTTTCTCCTTTTGTGAAATAGGGAAAATTTCCCAAAATCCTCTGCTGGCCTGCCACTTCGCTGCTGATGTGGACACGTGGCGCCTTCTGATGCGGTGTGGAGGTACGGCTCAAGTTTTTACCTTTGTGCCTTCACCACTTTGGAAAAATTTCCAAACTCCTCCCGACGCCCCGACTCCCACTGCTGAAGTGGACACGTGTCAGCTTCTGATTGGTTGGGGAGGCACTGATTGAAAGTCAAAACTTGAAGTTCTCCCGCCAATGCCCACCGCTCCGCCTTGACATGTGGCATCATTTCATTTCCTTGTGGGATTTTGGGCCGAAATTTTCCCTTTGAGTTCTCTGGCCAAAAGTCTAAGTGCCAAAATTTCTCCCGCAGGTCCACCTTGGCAAATTTTCCCCTCCAAACTTCGCCGAGCCATAATACCTTTTTGGAAAGGGGAAGAAAATTCTATTTGATGAAGCCGTCTCCAGGAACTTTTGAGTGCTTTGAAGTTGCAAAGATCTGCCTGCAGAAAAAGGAAGGAAGAATGAAGGCAAGTTAACCAAAACAAGCATGGGCTTATTTTGGATAACAATGTCATGGAAGCATCAAATAATCTTCGAGCCATCCTTCAACAAATCCAAAAAGTTAGGATGACATTTGTTACCTTATTTAGAACAATCCAAAAATGGATACATTTTGTCACATAGTATTTATAGAAGGAAAAGAATTATTCAACCTCAAAGCATAGAAAAAACAAAGTGTCTCATTATAGTCACAA